>JAUTXX010263857.1:0-14242 GCA_032273605.1 Panulirus laevicauda | reverse complement strand
TGTATTTCTCGCCAACAATTTTGGTCTGATCATCATAACCAGGAGAAGCAGGTCGAAGTATGACCACGAGGGGCAGGTTGAAGTATGACCACCAGGGGCAAGCCGGAATATAACGACTGTCGACTTCGACAATCACTCTAGGAAGACTTTGATACAGAACACGAGAACACCGATGGCCGCTTGCTTAAATGTAACCTGCAGTGCACGAAATGCGCCACCCGCTGCATGACCACAGACACACCAGCCGGCCCGCCGCCGAAACTGTCAAGCAGGAAAAATGAGTCAAAGAAAATGACGCCCATAAATACAGCCGTTGTCAGGAACCAGCCACAGATACGTAGGCTTTTATGAGAGTCATTTAATGACCGACAATGGCTCCTGTCTGATAGACAGACAGACGCTAGAGAGACGGCGACGAGTAGGAGTGCATGGGAAGGACAGATAATTTCTGACAGCCTTCGACAAGGTTATCACTGGAGGACTGTAATAGTGTCATGAGGTTCATAATCTCATGTGTGGTAAACATAGGAATAGTAAAGCAGAAGGCACCTCTCCACCCACCACTCTCCCCGGCAATGACAGCTGGCAGGTAAAAAAAAGCTACAAGGCTGCATCATGCACAGTATATACTGTCACAGAAATTCTGTAGGAAAGTGTGAACTGGAAAAGTTCCCTACTCCGACAAGCAATGAGCCTCTTCAGGGAGGAGGTTTAAATTCAAAACAAGAAAAATAAAACTGAATTTTGAAACAGTAAAGTCAAATTTCTATCTTACGTCTGTGGAACATGTAAATTTACTGATAATAGATATCACTGAAGTATCAGTCTGGCCTCGACTGAAAGATATTGATATTCTCGACAGTGACAACGTCTGATTGTAATCTACACAAAGTTCAACTCTACATCTGAAATTAACTTTTATCCCACGTTGCCAATACATCTTCTTGTTATTAACTTCTTACTCTTATTTCTGGTTGTTGAATCTCTGTCTAAAGTGGAGAAAATATTGGCGTGTTCGCTGTCAGAATCATTTAGTATTTTGAAACTTTTATTACAGTTTCTAGGAACGACTCTGAGTCTTTCTTCATAAGAATGATTTTTCAGTCATGGACTTAATTTTGTTGCTTTTCTCTGAATTTATTCTAGTTTTCTTCATTTCTGATAAAGTGTGGGTGAACAGAACTGAATAGCGTATTGCAAATGAGGTTTGACCAAGGTGTTG
Organism: Panulirus laevicauda; assembly: GCA_032273605.1. Lineage (NCBI taxonomy): Eukaryota > Metazoa > Arthropoda > Malacostraca > Decapoda > Palinuridae > Panulirus > Panulirus laevicauda. The sequence continues at coordinate 13,020 of JAUTXX010263857.1, read as the reverse complement.
AATAGAGTGAGAATTATATTAGTTTTATAGTTAATTTGTGTGTGTGTGAAACATGATGGCTTTATGCAGTAAGCACTGTTTTACTGTGTGTTTCTAGTTATTACTGACATTCATTCTAAAGTCTATTTCTTCAAATAACTACTTACCGAGCATGTTATATTTGTGATTAATATCTCTAGCACCAAATGCACTACTTTGAACCTGTATGTATTCAAGTCGCCTAAATCAGTCTGAATCACTTTGAATCTCACTGCAATCTAACTTTGAGAAGTCTTCAGTCGAGAGTTCTGTCTACAGGTCATCAACATTGATAATGAAAGTATGGGTCCTGTGACCGACCCTGTGGTACGTGGTTCGTCACGTGAGGTCAGTTGGACACTCCCCTACCTTAATACCACACATTGTTTGCTACCTGTGAGCCAGTCTGATAACCACACGCTGATCTGATTACCTGTTGTGAGCTTTGATTTTACTCAGCAATCATTCTTAATGTGGTACTGTGCTGAAGGCATTTTTGAAAGTCTAAGTATATACATGCTATTTTTTCGAATTTCGCTTACTATGTACAAAGACCAAAGAACTTTGCGAGACCTATTAAACATGATCTTTAATTACGAGACCCATTTTGGTGATCGGTTATTAGCTTAATAAAAAAACTTCATAACTATTGTTTTGAGAATTTTTCTCAGAATAGAAACAAGGAAAAGAGGAAAAAGGAGGAGGAGAGGAGGAGGAGGAGGAGGAAGAGAGAGCGAGGCAGAAGGAGGAGGGGAAGATGAAAGAAACAAAAGAGGGAAGAAGGAGGAAAAGAGGAGGAAAGGGAGAGGAAGGAGGAGGAGGTAGAGATGAAAGAAGGAAGAGGGGGAAAAGGGAGAGGAAGAAGGGAAAGAGGAGGAGAGGAGGAGGGAGGAGGAAGAAAGGAAAGAAAGTAGAAGGGTAGGAGAAGGAATAAAGCAAAGAAGAGGAAAGGGGCAGGAAGGAGGCGGAAGAGAGGAAAGAAGGCAGTGGAAAAGGAAGAGAAGGATATGGAAACGGAGGAAGAATAGGAGAGGGTTAGGGGGAAGGAAAGAAGAGAAAAATGACGAGGAAAAGGAAGACGAGGATGAAGGTGCTGGGAGGAATAGGCGGAGAAGTGGAAGGAGACAAGGAAAGATGTGGAAAAGACTAGGGAAAAATGAAAGATGAGCGGGATGAAGGGAAGGAGTGGAGAAGGGAATGAAGAGAGAGAGAGAGGAATGGAAGGGAGGGTTGCATGATAGATGTGAATAACGGCCACGTCTCTCTTCCCAGTATTCAGTCTCCTGTATTACACTGCACATGTCTCCCAACATGTTTTAATCATATCTCATCCCTACTCCTTCCTTATCCACTCTTCCTCCCTCCTCCTCCACAGCCTCGCAAGACAGGAGAGGGAAGGCAAGACAACCAGGGGGTACTACAGCAGTACCGGCATTTAATCAACATAATCACACAGCTTCCTTTCCCTTCATTAATACGTGAGCAGCTGCGGTCGAGTTGCGAGTCCGTCTACGGTTACTTGTGGAGCAGCGTACCGCCCCATGTGTCAATGACAGCCGCACCGGCCCGTGGACAGTAAACAGAGTATTTAGCAAAAGTCTGCGGTAAATGGCATCGTTTGCTCTGCACCATTTGTCAGCTGGCTGACGTAACTTATTGACGGGCCACATGCAAGATGAGGGTGGTGCGTCTCCCAGAGCCCCACACCACTGGCGTCACAAAGTCCTTGGTTGTAGGGTCGATAATTCAGTTACTCTAGGCTGTTGATTTTGATTCTACGGACGTACGAATGAGAGCAGATTCTTGCTGCAGAGACGGACGAGGGTGGCGGGTCAGCTGAGAGATGCTACACTCCGCTAATCGTTGCCAGATGGTACCGCAAGGTATTTCTCTTTTTTTTTTGTTGCTGCTGCTGCGACGAATTTGCATAGCAGGGTTGCGCCACCGCTCTATCTGGGGAAAGTGTCGAGAACTGCGGAGCCAACATCTCAATGACTCCGTCCTGAGAAATCTTGAGACTAAAAAGACAAGAAAAAGGAAAAGGGTGAGGAAGAAATGTGAGATGAAAGAGGGTGGGGATGAATACGATGATACCATACTTCACAAGTGTTCAAGGTCTGGAAGCAGAAGATGAGGAGGAGTTAGAGAAGATGGACGATCTGGCTGAGGTGGATCACACCGGAGGATCCAGTACTAGGTCCGTCAATACGAAGGATCTTTGGAAAAAACTACTCTCCTCCAGCATTATGATCAGTATACAACGTAGATTACTTTCTGGAACAGTAACGTATCTTCTCCTCCCACAACAAGACGGAACAGCAGCTACAACATCTCCAAACATCTGTCAAGACGCCAAGGGACTTTCTTGGTGCTGCCGGACGGGCAGGCCAGAGAGCAAGATAAACAAATGTGATAAGAGGAAGGACATAGTACTTGAAGCAGGCGTTCTTGGAGTGTCTCATTTCCACAGCGCCATTATGTCAAATTCAGAAAGGGTTACTCTGCAGCACAAAGAAAAGGGAAACAAAAGGACTGTACAGTCGCGCGAAAAAATCTTAGGGCACACAAAGTCCAAGTTGTACCGAGGGCTTTGTCTCGACAAACGGGAGCAGAGGGGTCTTGTACAGCTTCGACCAGATGCGTACCGGGACTTCTATCGTGTCCGTGGCTGCACATCTGCGAGTGATCAACAAATCGCGTGTGATTAACTCCTACGGCCTCATGGAGACAATATATTTCTGCATGTAGCAAGTGCTGAGCAAAGGGAGGGTTAGAAAAAATGGATATCGGCAAAACCTTAGAGTCTCTACCTTTCATATTTATCAAGAAAGACATCTGTAGAGATTCCCCATCAAGGTGCACAACCGGAGACACTGACGAGCACTTCAATGAACACGTTGCAGGTGGTGGCTACTCTAACAACCTTCATGAAATCACACACACATAAGAATCAATACTGAATACTTCATTCACGTCATAAGAACCACCTGAGCATCACGACTATCGCAAGACAAAATTCCAGTGGGCCAGTCTTCGTTGTACTCGAAGTGACCTGCGAACGTGATTCTCCTGCGTAAGAACCTGCCGCAAGGCGAGGAAAAGTGTCAAAATTAGTAATAACTGTCAACCTGCCAAAAGTAATCATGTGGGTGAGTATGAAGCGGCCTTGCCTTACTGTCTTAGGAGAAACTGTTCAGACAACATTGTGCATGGAACACAAATATACGGCCAGAAAACGATATAGCTCACGGTATTTTCACTTCAGGCTATCTGTTTGCAGCCTAATGTTTTATCAGTCCAATCGCAAAACGCCAGAGAACTTCCATACACTCATGATCAGGGTAAAAAAAAACATTTCGTTCAATATCGAGAAAGGGAAGGATACATTCCATGACCAGTTAAAAAGGGCAAGCAGACATAAAAGAGTAACTATACTCGAAAGGCTGATGAAAAGGGCTAAGATCGTCACAGCTTCCAGTAAGAAAGGGTGGATACATTTGAAGCACTAATGAGGAATGCATGATACACTCCCAGCACCGATAAGACGGAACATTCCAGGTGCTTAATACAAGGGACAGATCCATCCTAAGTACCAAAAAATTAAGCTTGAATACATTCCAGTAATCGAGGAAAGGGAGGAAATCTTCAAACAACTAAAAATGGATTAAATGTTCATATCATCATTGATTGTGATGAAAGATATCACAGGCAAGAAGTAATTAAGAGACTTTCCAGACCCATCCTCCCTGTGTGAAAAGTTCCAAGCGCATTCCAAAGAAGTACTGATGGTGAGCAGGTGAAGGCACTGTAGAGGTTGAAAGGGGTCCACAACAAAGTTTCAGCCATTGTATACAGGGAGCCACAGAATTCCATTCACTGTACACAAGGACCTACAAGATTCCAGGCACTGGAGCGAGGCTTCAGTGAAATATTACGAGGAGCTGGAATACGCCTCCAGAGGCTGATGTAAACTGCTGTCGCTGAAGACCTCGAGAATCGCTTGGAAAGCTGATATCGAAACCCCAGCCGTCCGTTGGCGCTTAGCCGTCACTAAGATTTGTATCTGATAAAACTCACGTTCTCAAGACAGCTAAAATAGAAGCACCGAGTTCAATGTTCTCTCCAGCCGCTCCAATCACTAGTTGGCAGTCTTCACAGCAGCAAACGTTACAGTAATCAAAATAGAACCAGAGAGGAACAGGCCAAATGCTCACTGTAGTCATTTCAAGTCGTATGGCTCCGGCAACTTAACACATGCAGATCAAACAAGTGAGTAAAGTTACGCTGGATAACTAATAAGTTGGGGTCGTTAATAATCTGATACGTCATGATAAACTTGCTTACATATCACGTGCAAACATGTAATTAAGTAAACACAGGCAGCGATCATTCGCTCATAAGTCTGTGTGATGAGAGTGTAAACAGAGCAGCGAGACATGGTGATATCCTGCAGTTATAATGACATCATACGGCGGTCTGGCGTGTGCAAATTTTTAGATATCTGACCGTTTTTCTTCGAGACACTGGAGCATGTTTTAAACGTTAATCATGTCGTATATCTCTCGCTGAATGATTATATGGGTTACACACACACACACACACACACACACACACACACACACACACACACACACACACAAGTACCCATCTAAACATGTATTCGACGGGAATATCTACTGAAGCCAAATACCATACTACCACGAGTCTCATGCCTTCATGAAGGGAAGGAATATCTTTCTTCATTTCTATCTACTGGTGACTTGAAGCATAGAGGCCACGTTACTCCAGCAGCGGCACACAAGAGCCACTGTTCCTCGCCAGTAGCTACATAAAGTAACAGCGGGGTTCCGTCAGTCGCATCGCTACTTGACTGTGGTGAATTTTTCGGGCCATAATTATACTACCGTTAAGACAGAAGTTAATGGGAAGTATTTTTATATGTTTACAAATTATCATCATTATGCAGAGCTACGCAACGCGCAAGAAATTAACTTTTCCTTTTTTCTGTGAGAGACGACCCTCGGTTATGGCAACACTGGGACGACCTCTCACCCACGGAAGGGCTATGCAGATTTCCGACTTCTCCCAGAACGATTTCTTATCTGATCTGCGCAAACCCTCAATGACTTAATGACGCCAGCATCAACCACTGCTCATAAAACCGTCTCCTCAACACTGTCGACCTCATTCTCTCGCTCTTTTTTCCCCTCCCCTTCTTATATCTTCGCTCACACTCAGTCCTTATACACTCGAGCAGAATGTAATGTATTAAGTATTTCCATCGTATACCATTTTGTGTTCAGAGAGCGGTTCATGATATGTTCAGAGGGGGTTCATCATGTGTTCAGAAGGGGTTTACGGTGTGTTCAAAGGGTTTCATGGTGTTCAGGGGGATTCACGATGTATTCAGGGAAGGTCATTATATATTCATGGGGCTCACGATGTGTTCTGGGGTTAATGATGTGTTCAATGGGTGTTCATGAATCTATCCGGGTATTTTACCTTCATCCGTTGTATATCTATGTGGAGATCAATTATCAATTTCCCATACTCAAAGTTGTTAACTACCCTGACATGGCTTAGCTAGTCAAGGCCCTTTGGGCTCTCCCACGGGCAAATGACTGTTGGCGGCAGATAACCTCAGCCACCACTGCAACACCAACCTAACCTCAACCACCACTGCAACATCAACCTAACCTCGGCCACCACTGCAACATCAACCTAACGCTTCACTTCCTTCACCAAAATACTGATCATAGAAGCATCAGTACAAGCGTCCGCTGACAGACTGTGGTCATCAACGTAAACGAGACCTCCTTGTTAAGAAAGAAGAGTCACGCGGGCTGTCAAAGCAGAGGGACACGGGGTCTGTCAAAGTAGGAGGACACGGAAGCTGTCAGAGTAGAGGGACACGGAAGCTGTCAAAGCAGAGGGACACGAGGCTGTCAGAGCAGAGGGGACATGGGTCTGTCAAAGCAGAGACAAAGGGGCTGCTAGAGTAAAGAGAGACAAACCTTCCAACGTATAGGGAGACTCGGGATTGTCAAACAAGGGAGACACGGGGCTGTCAAAACAGAGACTCACGTGGCTGTCAAAGTAGACTACCACGGAGCTGATACAGTAGAACGACACGGAGGCTGTCAAAATAAAGAGTCACGGGGATGCCAAAGACACTCTTCCATTTTTTTTTTCTTCACCCGATATGTCGCAAGGTAACAACAGGAAGTCGAGGTTTATCAGTCACACATCCCTGACAAGTTATGACGCCTCCAGCTGCGGCTCCAAGCCATTCATTACGCCTTTAATCGCTGGTTCATAAAAAGCGACATTAACTTAGATCTGCAGACCGACCATCCGCTGCCAGATGCGCCTCACGGCCCGCTAACCAACAGTGAAGAGTGATTGAAGAAAGCCAACAGCCATCCTGAGCCACGACATCCATGCCTTCGGCAGCGACACTCACTTCCGCAGGACACAGAAGTCAGCAAGTCACCAGATACTATAGTTACAGTCGTGGGCTGACAATCCCATTTCGAGAATACAGACATCAGCTAACAACCCTATTCCGTGGATACAGAGAAATCAGTGATATAAAACTTCACTGTATGGCTACAAACGCGTAATAACAACCCCTCTCCGTGGCCCTAGTCGGTTAACAAACCAAACCCCATTCGGTGGTCAGAGACATCGACACTGCGCAGACGTCACTAACATACTGTGAGTACCTCCATCCATCATCTATAAAACACACTCCTCAAGATCTTGGCCAACAACAAGCACCCAGAACTCCACGGCGGCAAGAAGTTAATACAACAGTCACATCACCAGAGCCAACCAACAGTTACAGTTCTGAGCATGAGTTCCCCGTCCAGTGTAAATCCAGACACCGACGCCACAACCCAGCATTCCCGTCCATGGTAAACCAAGACGACGACGCCACAACCCAGCATTCCCGTCCATGGTAAACCAAGACGACGACGCCACAACCCAGCATTCCCGTTCATGGTAAACTAAGACGACGACGCCACAACCCAGCATTCCCGTCCATGGTAAACCAAGACAACGACGCCACAACCAAGCACTTAAGTTCATAGTAAATTCCAAACACCGACGCCACAACCCAGCACTAAAATCATGGTAAACCCAGATACCAACGCCATGAACCTCCCCCGCCCCCCTTCCCTACAATCTTCCGTGACAGCCAAAAGACAGACGGTCCGACAAACAAACAGACAGACAGACAGACAAACACAAACACTCCCGTTCCCGCTGAGGCACCGCGTTGACGTGGGAGATTCATGGCAGTAATAGCAATCTTAACGACCCTGTGCCCGCTCCTCTACACAAAAGACATATGCACTCTCATCACTCGCTGAACGTAAACTGGGGTTACAAACAGAGAGCTGGGGGGGAGGAAAAAAAATCATAATAGCGCCAAACAAACAGACGTGGCTGCCTGTGGCAGAGCGGCGAGCCATGAGAGGAACATGTGCGCCGGGACCCCACAAGTTGAGGGGGACTTCATACTCTCTGAAGACACTGCTCGACGAAGTACACCATAGTTACTCTCATCTCGAAGCTGAGCTGTGGTATCGGCGACGAGGAACGTTATGGAGATAAGAATGATAAAAATGATCCTCGTTAATGTATTAAATGTTAGGTAAGCTGTGGATAAAAGAGCAGGCCAGACGAACTGCTCAAGAAGTACAGAAGGAGACGGGGCCGTATCACTTACATGTAATTACATTTCAAGTTGCGGGCATGTGTGGCGGCCTTGTTGTGGCAGAACCTCGTGCGAACTGTGTGAGTGCCACTCTGTTGGCCAATTAACTACTTTTTTTCCCCCCCTCGCCACCGCCAGTGGCCAAGACTACCGTGTGCTAGAGTACCTCCGAGTCTCCTTCTCTCCACAAATATCAAGAGAGCCGAGACGAAGGGAAGCGGACGAGGAAGGGGCGACTACATCCCCGCGATGCCCCTCGGGAGCGGCGCCGCCCGTGTTTTAGTGTGTTTCTGAGATGGCACCGTAAATCGTGCTGGCGGTACAGTAGTGATGGCACCCTGCTGGGTCGTGGCACCCGCCCCACACCCCGAGGCACTCATGGCCACCATTCCCCCTGGTGAGAAATACTGGGACCGGCACCTCTCACTGCCCTCATTTCCTGCTCTTCACCGTTCATTGCAACTCCCATGGTTCTGTAGATCTCAATCCAGATTTAAGTCGTTAGTCACGTAGTGATTCCAGAATGGCTGTCACTGGTGATTAGTCCGCGAGACATCAGAACGAACGTGAGGGCAAAATGATCTCAGAAAGATGATTTTTTGTAACACCTTTTTGAAAACTTAATCTATAACCATTCACAACACACATCAAAATTGGTGAAAATCCTACTTTTCGTCCTTTAGCAAAATATATTCGGATTCCTTGTAAAACAATCTTGCATAGTCTATCTCGACCTATCCGACGTCAATTAAGTGGCACTGGTGCCAAATTGACCTCCTCCTCCTCCTCCTCCCTCCCTCGCCCGGGGTTGACACAGTATCAGCAAATCCGTGGCTTCTGCAGCCGAGCGTCACGTCTCCGGTATGATGGCGGAAGTCAAGCTTCGCAATTAGGACTGACGGTCTGTTTACGTCAGGAAAGGGGAGGAGATTGTGGCAATGACGTTAGTCAATCAACACAGAATCCAATCTGCTAAATCATTTAGTGTCAAGACGTTTAGTGTGGAATATATAATTAAATCCTTTCTAAAGCGACGTCGGCTAATATGATTTGTGCTGGTACCGACTAATTTATTCTGCACCCCATGCTCATCTTGCGAGCGGTAGCGCAAAAAAGATTACAGGGGTCACAAAGGGTCTTTGCCAGACCCGAGTGGGCTGATATACATTACATAAGTCGTTACAAACCCTGGTTCATTACATAAGCTTCATTACGTACATTACATAGTCTTTCATATGGTTAAGGTTTTACCGACTTGCTGCGAAAAGTGGATACAATGATAGAATGTCAGGTATCTTATCATCAACAATAAGGTGTTGTGACATTCATTGCAGGGTTTCTATCGCCTATTCCCGAAAAGGATCTATTATTTCCCATTCTAAGACAGTGCTCTACTCTGTATCCAAATCTCTGGCCACAAACTTTACAATTAACATGATTAACATCTCCAGATAGACCAGAGCACCAATAGTACCTATAGTAACCTTAGTCAAGCTGTTACAACATTTTGTAATTTGCTGATATTATCTTTTTCCACGTACATGTTTTTCTTCACACATTTCACTGTGATGGAAAATGTTTCTACTTGTGCTTATCTGAACTCGCCTATTTCCAGTTAGTTCCTTTCTAGTTAAAGGTGTGAGGCTTCTGACTGACAATCCAATGTCATTTTCAACATCACCTTTACTAAGTGCAAGTTTGGCTAAAGTATCAAATTTTGTCATGTTCACGGAGGTCTATACGAGAAGGAAACCATAACAATTTGATTTGAATCCCGTGACCCATATAATGTTCGAATTTCTGTATCTGGCTTCAGAGACCAATATGTTTCACTCTACTCTCAGGTTGTTAAGGACAAGCAAGAAGATAAATAATCCCAGATAATCAAAGTGTCTGTAGCAGTGATTTCTACAAGATGAAGAGCGATGAGCACAGTGGACAATTTCTATTTAATCTATAACCATTGGGCTGGATCACAATGGCAGCACTGCCTGTCCTCCCAGTGTCAGAGGTGAGAGAACCGTCAGTATAGATACCCTGGGCTATGTTGTATTCAGTCTAGAGTTTCTGTACAGGTTCAAGAGCACTGGTTTTGGCTACGTATTGAGGGTGAAGACAGCACGTAATTAGTTTCTTAGGTGGATAAGCTGGTGTGGTGATGACAGAGTTATATGCCAGGAAAGCGGAAAATGCTGCTGGCTGTTACTTGGATCCGTTTAGATTCACTTGTGCAATGGCATATCTAGTTTAACAGTTCTTCAGGGACGAAGTTATCTAAATCACCACTCAGATGTTACAGTCCTATCATAATATCATTCAATTATTCTGTCCTTAATGCTGGATAGACGTAGTTTTTTCCGTATGTTGAGCACGTTCGTGATCTTTGGACAGCTAAGTATCGTTCATTCAGCAATTTTTCACGTCTATCAATACCTTTGCTGTTATGTAGTATTGCCAGACGTATGTACAAGGGGTTTCCATCCCCTACCAAAACGCTGTACCACACCTTCCATCCCGTACCACAAAGCTGCACCGTAAGCCTCCATCTCATACCAACCAACTGTACCGTAAGCTATCATTCCGTTCCAGTGAGTCGTACCATAAGCTTCCATCCCACATCGACAGGCTACGCAGTGGCTACATGCCAAACGGGAGGAAAGAGATGCTGTGTTTCAAGAACACAGGGGGGAATGAAAGGTCGGTAAGTAGGCATCCACTCCAAACTGAACCGTTCTCTATCCTCAGTGAACCTAAAACTTATTCTATTAATGTCTCCAAGAAAGACAGTCCGATTCGAAATAACACTCGCTCTCCACCACCTGCAGTAACACATCACTGTGCATGACCTAATATATTTGTGTCTGAAGCACGACAAAGGTGAAAATTACCCATGAAGGATTCAGTGAAATTTCTCTGGATTACCTCATATATCGGCCTTAAGATGCACGACAGGAGTAATCGATTAGGCAAATCTTATCAACTCAAAAGATGTAACTTAGTATAACATGGGTCAACTAGCGACAAGACCAAAAACATTCATTCGGAAGGCACTAAGAATTCGTTTGGACTCACGACACAGTGAAGCCAACAAGGACAGATCCATCTACCCTCATGATATCATGAGGGAGCCATATGTCTATGATTGCATTAACAGGATTAGCAGACGTCTTGATGTCGTTGGCCGACTCCGATCATAGATACTCATGAGACTTTGCCCCTTCATGTTGACAATGAAGAGACCAGATGTAAACTTCGTCAGTAGAAGTACCCTCACATCCTTCAACACAACAAATGACTATAGTAAAATCTCTGAAATGACAAACAATTCCAACTGATTATTACAAGAAATGTACAAGTATTTCAACCATAACAATTTTGCACTCCAGGTAATTCAGAAGTATCTAAACTTTGCCCTTCGTAAGTACATTACATAAGTAGTGCTTCTTATGTAACATTTTACATAATTCATCAATGACTGACCAGTCAGGGTAAACAGTTCACCTTTGATGAAACTTACAATGCCAATCAATGATGTCCAGTCCTAAGACCTTTTGTGCATCCTGAATCCTGTTTTGCGTCGCCACCCATAGCATGGACGGGAGTAGACGATGAAGTCTACCACTCTTGGGACAAGAATCGATCGCAAGCAACCTTTCCGTACCGTCAAGCTGTACCTTAAGCTTCAATCACGTTCCAACAAGCTGTACCATAAGCTTTCACCTCATGCCAACAAACTGTACCAGGAGCTTCCATCTCGTACTAACAAGCTATACCATAAGCTTCCATATCGCACCAATAAGGTGTACTATAAGCTTCTATCTCGTTCTAAAGGAACTGTAGCATAATTTCCATCTCGCACCAAAAAAAAAAAAAAAACTCCCATAAGCTTCCATTCCTTACTGCATGTCTGTACTGTAGCCTTACGTTCTATACACAAAGTCTGTTCCATGGCCTTCCATCCCGCACCTTGAGAGTGTACCTAAGCTTCCATCCTGTCCCATCATCTAGCTATGTTTACATCCATTGTAAACAAAGCCAAATGAAGAAAAAATATAATTGTGACACGGGAGATGTCAGCCAAATTATATTGACTCAGTACTCAATACCATGCATCAGCACTACATCCCTCCCACCCAAACCACGCCACAACTAACCACCAATCCTTTATGTAGATACAGAAAGCTTACCCCAGCCTCACACTTCAGGTACCTCGACTCACACAATCCACCACAACAAATATAACACTGACGAAAGACAAACACACTGAAATAACCCGACAAACACAAAACAACCAACCTCTCAACTCAGTCTTAAACTCTGTCCCACTATACACACACACACACACACACACACACACACACACACACACACAACACGTCCTCAACTGTGTATTGACTGGAGTAATACCATCTCAGTTATGAACTTTTTAACTCCAGTACCACTAGAAATAGCATTGAATCTTCTATTATTAAACACACAAAGAATTATAGCATGTTATCCTCCGCATCAGAACCTGACATATATGTGTACATGGTCATCTATTGTAAAACTACAGTCGAAAATGATAGAATCTATAACCTTGCTATCGCTTTGCCTGCTTTGACGACAGATAGAGTTTTCTATACACCGCGCATCAAATATTCCGCAGACAAGGCTTTGAGTAGATAGTATATGATAGTGTATCCTACGGCCAGCTTCCCTGGCGCTATGAATCTATACAATAAATATCTTTAGGCAAATATCGTCACCCAAAATAACCAGCCAGCAGTTGATATTTAAGGCAAATATCGTCACACCAAAATAACCAACCCACTGTTGATATTTTAGGCAAATATCGTCACACCAAAATAACCAACCCACTGTTGATATTTTAGGCAAATATCTTCTCTTGTTGTTTGATAAGTAAGAATTACATTTCGAAAAGAAAAGCATTTTTTCATGGAGAATTTTGTTTGTGTGAGAATTTTTCAGAGAAAATGTTTCTCCATTGTGCGGTCGAGGGTTGGGAGAGAGAGAGAGAGAGAGAGAGAGAGAGAGAGAGAGAGAGGTGACCCCTCCGTATTGCTCCCCCCCCCCAGACTGGGTGAGAATAGTGGTTGTTTTTACCTACTTTTTTTATTGTCATTATTGTGTATATCTATTTTTTAACATGTTTTTATGACTTTTTTTTTTATATATATGTAACTTCCTGTCGTTTGATGTTTCAGTTTCCCCAACTTTCAACTTGGTGAAATTTCACGTTTTTTCAGTATTCATGGTCATTAATTTTTTTTTTACTT
>JAUTXX010263746.1:0-14242 GCA_032273605.1 Panulirus laevicauda | reverse complement strand
CATATCCATACTTGCTACATATCCGTCGCCACCACGCCAATTAATATTTCTTCAAATTGGAAAGAGGAACAGAACTTTAAAATCATTTATGGACTATACAGCTTACACAAGTTCACACACTTTTCGTAAACTTCCTCTTATCTGTTCTTTATACATTGCATAATTTACCTTCATGTCTGTTAAAATGTTAAATAATCATACTCTAACATAATTATTTACACACATCTTGAGAAACATACCTCAGCTACAACTCCTTCAAGCGCAGATACCCATGACTGTTTTTCCTCAAAATTTGTGGTCATGAAGTAAAGAGTATCCGAGTGCCCAGACAAGCTCTTTGCAACAACCTCAATCTGCAAAGTATATTACTGTGAATAACCAAGGTAAAATTAATTTAATGACTCTCCATACAATCTTCTAGAATATGTGCATTACACAGAAAATACATTACTGGTAAACAACAAAATACAGTCATTCTTTTACAGCCTGTAATATATAGGAAGAAGTCAATTGGCTGCATAACAGATAATCACATATCAACCACATTGTTTTTAGTACCAAATATATTTTGTTTTGATTCATACATAACACAAAATGAAATACAAAAATCTAAATATACTTCCATGCTCATGTTCAAGTAATAGAACCTACTGGTTATTTTGTGTTGTTAGCCAAAAAAAGATGCCAAATAACTTCAAAATATTTAACTTGGCTTCCTTTAAAAATACATCAGACTATTTACAATAACTAAAATTTCTCCAACAATTTTACTCCTTCCATTGTTGTCAAACAGTTCATATTTGATGCTCGGACTACAATATTTTTGGCATTCCATATATACTTCCTCCTTGGTAATACTGCAAATGCAGGTGCCACATACTGAGACAGGTCACCATGACAAAAGAATTCCTTCAAAGGAAGTATGCCATATTCAACATCTTTCTTTATCCTCTGCAGTTTATATTCATTTTCACTGAACCAAGAGGGATGGTGTACAGTAAAATCTCCACAGATGTACAAACATACAAAATACATCTACCTTGTATTAATTAGTTAAAGGATGACTTTTGTGGAGGTGTAACATTAGTGTTCTGGTTGAGCCAGCGATGTAATTGTTGTCAAGTGTTGCAAGTCTGTTATTGCTTGCATAGTGCCAGAATGCTTCAATATGATGAAATTTCAAGTCTTCTCCCTATGAGAAAATTTCCCACTGTGGTCTGTAGATGATCATGGAAAGTCATGAGGAAAGAAAATGAAGGTAGTTGGAGAAAGTAAGAACCGACTCAGTTGTATCCAACACGCAAGAAATTTAATATCAATCACATCAAACTGATGTTATTTATCTGATTCACTGTTGGACGCTTCTCAAGGTATACTTGATGCTGTAAATATGGAAAACTTGAAATTCCGTGGCTGTATTTGAATACTTAATGATAATCTAAGCACTAAATCATTTTATGCTGGGGAGGAAAGCTTATTGTTAGACTTTAAAAAATTCCAAATAAATCAAACTTACCTTAAGAACATAAGGAAGATCCACACTGCTAATATTAGGTAACTCAGATCTAGGAACTGCTGATATAATTGTTGTGCAACAGTCACTTCGTGAGAGACTTATTTTTGAACGAGGTTGCATGCCTCTTACTGGTTCATGTTCATACACCAGAACTTCTTCCTTTTGAAGGCAAATGAAGTAGCTCTCCCAGCATGCTTTGCCTGCCCTAGCAAAGAAATGAAAAATTTCAAAATGCATATTCTTAATGAATATTTCACACTGTCATAGTTTACCCTAATACTTATATAAGCAACAAAACTCATTCAATGAAGGCAATAATAATACAAAGGAAATTTTCTCTAGGTCACTGGACAGCACTGTAAAACAATGGCCATAAGGTGAAGGAGAAAAAATATTGCAATGCTGTAAAATCTGTATGTAAACATGTGACTACTCTCTTAACAGGTAGAGAAAGCCCCCTTAGAAAAACTCCAGATAAGAATGGGAATGGCAAGAACCAGCTAAATCTGTGAACTGAATACAATTCTATACATAAAGAGCCTTGACAGACAAACCTAATTTGTTCATGCTTGTTCACTGTTTCCCATTCTTGTGAAGTAGCACCAGAAACAGGTGAAAGAATGGCCTCATTCGTGCACATTCATTCTTTAGCTATCATATAAAATGTACCACAAATCAGAGTCCCCTCTCCACAACCAGGCCCCACACACCTTTTTATTTCTTGCTTTACACTGATCACTTTATAAGCCCTAGTTAAGTCTACTGACAGAACATCACCCATTTTATGCTAAACTGCTCCAGTTCACTCTATCCTGTGTAATCCTTACACCCTCAAGCATGTTCAGGCCTCAAAGGACTCGAAACCTATTTCACTCCATCTTCCACCTCCAATTCAGTCTTCCTCATCTCCTCGTCACCTCCACTTATAACACATACATCCTCTTTGGACATCCTTTCCATATGTCCAAACCATTTCAGCTCTTTCAACCATACTCTTCTTATTACCATATCTTTTTTGTACCATATCATTTCTTATTTGATCAAACCACCTCACACCACACGCTGGCCTTAAACGTTTCATCTTAAACATATTCATCCTCGTCCATACTTCTGTCAAATAATGCCTATGCCTCACGTTCACACAACACCACTGAGACTGTTATACCATCAAACATGCCCTCACAGACAGTGACCTCTCTTTCCACACATTCCTCAATGCCTACAAGGCCTTTGCCCCATCACACATCCAATGGCTCACTTCACCTCTCAAGAACCCATTCACTTCCATGCTTATTCCCAGGTATCTAAAATGCTTCTCTTCTTCTAAGCTCTCATTATTCAAACTCACACCCAAACTAACCTGTCTCTTGACACTGCAGAACTTTATGCCCTTCATTCATTCATAACCTTCTCCTTCCCCACGTGCTCCCAACACTTCGAACCCAACTTCTGTTGTTTCTTACTTGAATCCACCACCAATGTCATGTCATCAGTAAACAGTAACTGACTCATCTTCCAGGTAACCCCACCCCTCTCCTCAAAACCACTACAATCACCTTCACCACCCCATCCATAAACATTAAACCATGGTGACATCGCATACCCCTGTTGCAGATCCATCTCCAGCTTCATCCTCCTCTCTACCTACTCACTTGCATGCCTTATTCTCATGGTAAAAACTCCTCATTGCTTCATATAGCTCCCCCTCCCTCCATATATTTGTAATAGCTTTTATAAAGCATCTCTATCAACTAAATCAAATGCTTTAATCATGTTAAGATATATATAATCAAGCTGAGAGATTAAGGTGGAAGGGCTATTGCATAAGACAAAATATGAAGAACTGAACATTTCAAAGTTATCCACAGTGAAAGAAACAACCACCCCTTGCACTGGGTAAGAGGCAACAAAAAGCAATGAAATTGTTGGGTAAGACAAAAGGGCCAGTGAAAGATTTTGATCCATGTGTGGCACACTGAAAAGATGTATTTGTACACAAACAGTTGTTAGGGCAACTGGGGAAGGGAAAAAAAAAAAGTTCAAAGAGGAATTAGTATCCTGTTAGTAGAAACATGCAAATGGCATGCTCATCTTTTGGAAAGATCAGAAAAATGCAATGAACATCAGATCAGAATCTTTGATAAATGTATTCTGTAAAAGGTAAAACTACCTGAGTGTGAAGCCATGGGTTCAAATGGAAGAAAACATGCAAAACAAAGCCTTTGGAAAGGTGCTGGTAAGAGTGAGTTTAGAAATGAGATAGGTAGGTGGACTGGGTGTTCTTCAACTGTCAGAAGGCATCTAATGCCATTCCACAAGAAACTGGATTTTCAGGCTGGCATAAGTTGGACATTTCTTCAAAGGATGTAAAATTTTCTAAAGAAAAAGAACAAGGGACATATTTCAGAGATGATTATTCTTGGAAAATATATCTAAGGTACTGAGAACTTAAGATTGGTAGGTTAATATATTCATGGTACATTTAGTACTGCTACTTACTTAGGCATCTTCAGCCAACCCTGAATCAAAATCCCTGTGTTAAGCTGATATTCCTGTGCCTTTACAGGCGAGTCTGAAGTCCAACCCTTTGAATAGTGTTCTGCAAACTGGACAGGAAGGCCACAAGTGGATGGTAACTCCAATGAGCACTGTGGAATGTAAACAACTTTAAAAAGAAAATACAGGGCCACATCTACCCAACCCAATCTATGCAAAAAAAAAATTTAAACATGAGAAACTTTTAATGAATATAAAGACCAGAATGCCTTTCTTAGTTTTCAATTATACAAACCCAGGACCCCTTTCATGGGACTCCTGCAGCCTCAAAGCTGCATCCAGTCCTGAGCAGGGAAATGACTAATTCCTTTGAAGTAGGAAGATCCTTGACAAGACCGCAATTTTTCCACCCATTAATGACCATACAGCCTAGTCCAAATCAGCTCATCCCTCGCAGAATAACCACAGGCAGATGAAGTTCAGGATCACCCTTTCTTAGTACAGGGAGATACAAAAGACTCTTGCATCAAAACTTTATGAATAATAAGACAAATGATGCACTTACCTTGTTATGAGCAATAATACCGCATTCATGACACTTGGCAGCATTACGAGCAAATGGGATGCTGTCTAAACACCCAGAACACCTTGCTGCACGCATCTGTAATCCCGATTGCCACCTGAAAAATTTATATATTGATTTGGAACAAGTAAAATATTCTGTATTCAAAGTGAGTAATAAATCATGATAAGAGATATGTTTCCAGTATATGAGTAACAATAAATGAATGCTACAGACACATGGATTACAATAAAAATAGTCTAACGGTAATGTTAAAAGATTTACCATTTGGTGTATGTGATAATACAGAGCAATCACACATGAACAAATATATGAAAAAATGTCAGTCCTACAGCTTCAAGGCTGTGCTTTAATTAGGAGCTGGGAAAAGATGGACTCCTTTCATGTGAGAACTTCTACAATAATATTGTACCCCATTTCTTTCATTGCTAATGATACAACTTTACCAAAAGTGACTTTTTACTCCGGGTGTAACCAGATGCATGCAATTTCCTTCCTCAAAAACTCACGAATGTGTGCTCTCAATGACATGGCTGGTGGAAGACCAACCCTACGGAGAAATTATTGCACAATGGTATCTTGTAGGCTTGGTGTGCAGCCTTGATATTAAGGTGTGAAACTCAATGCATTAATATCAATCGAGAAGCACTACTGACTCATGAATATACATATGAAGGTGTTACAGGATTCAACTGTACTTTGCATTTTTGATACCACGTTACATCATACTTACCTATGAGGAATATTATGTCTCATACGTTGCTTTGATGCACTTTGTTGGACACTAGGTGAATCAATGACATTCTGCAGAGTCCTCTTTTTCTGTGGTGTCCAAGATGGAAGTGCAGTATGAGAAGGCAAGGGTGTACATGGCAAAAGCGGTGTCCGAGGAGCTCTAGGAGTACCCACAACACTTTTGTTATCTCCCCCTGAGAAAGTAATAAAAGAAAAACTGATTTGTAAAAACAAAGAGACAGTCCCAGGTTTTAAACAATTCAGGAGCAATCACTGCCCTCAATTAGTCCATCCTGAAGCTGCATGGACCCATTTCATTTTAAAAACAACAAAGAAAATGGCCCTTAAATAATTACAATCACTGCAAACAAGAGAAAACTCCCATTTTCCTACACATGCGCCACACTTCCTGGGTGTCAAGTTAACAAATAAGAGCTCATTCTGACCATGGCCACAAATGCAAACCAGTAGGGTAGGGAAGAAACAATTCTTATTAAGATAATTATTCATGCATCAAAGAGCATTTTGTCTACAAATTTGAGACCCATTCCTTAACATTACTGAGAGGCAAGCACACAGTACAGGAATAGGAGACCAACTTCTTCAAACAATACCAGCCTCCTTTATAGCTCCAAGTTACAATTATTCAAAACTTTCCTCAAACTGTAAACTTTAATCATACATTTTAAACATTAAAACATGTAGAATTTTACCAAAATGTGTTAAAATTCTTTCGTTACTCTGTTTAGAATGTGGCATTTTCGTCTGTTAAGCTTTTGAGAAATACTGACCACAAGCCCTTAAGGCAACAATTTCAGCACGGGATTTGGCAAGCTGCTCCTCAAGTTGTTTGTTTATCATACGTTCCCGAGCCAGTAGGTCCTCCAGCTCTCGGTACTGATGAGGCATAGAGAAACCTGTGTTCTCCTTGTTTTCCTTACCACCAAAGAACTTGCCTTTAAGATTCTGTAAAATTAAGATGAGAATCAAGAAATTTGCTGGTTAATGAAAATACTATAATAAGAATTATGTACATATGATGTTACAAAACACAACAGAAGCTTTTTCATGTTCTTTACAAGTATTAGAATAGTACCGGTAACTTGAAATTTTATCTCTGTCTTGAAACCAACTTAAATTCCCTTAAACAAGTGTCAAGTACATGCATAGTAATTCGTTTGAGTTCATAAAAACACTAAAAATATATGCAGGAAGAGAGGAGAGTGATTGGTTCCCAGCGAAGGTCGGTCTCCACAAGGGGTGTGTGATGTCCCCATGGTTGTTTATTTTCTTTATCGATGGGGTGGTTATGGAGGTAAGTGCTAGAGTTTTGGTGAAAGGGGCAAGTATGCAGTCTGTTGTGTGAGAAACTGCAGAGGTTGGTGACTGAGTTTGGAAACGTGTGTGAAAGGAGCAAGTTGAGAGTAAATGTGAGTAAGAGCCAGGTTATTAGGTTCAGTAGGGTTGAGGGACAAGTCAATTGGGATGTAAGTTTAAATGGAGAAAAATTGGAGGAAGTGAAGTGTTTTAGGTATCTGGGAGTGGACTTAGCAATGAATGGAACCATGAAAACAGAAATGAGTCACAGGGTGAGGGAGAGGGCAAAGGTTCTGGGAGCAATGAAGAATGTGTGGAAGGAGAGCAAAAATTGGTATGTCTGAAGGAATAATAGTTCCAACAATCTTATATGGTTGTGAGGCATAGGCTATTTCTCTACTTCATATATGTATACTTCTTCATCATCCTCTCCTAACTTGTGCTTTATTCAACAAAATATTGGAGTATTCTTCAGTGATATGATTTTGTCCAGCAATAAGAAAATCATGATTCTTTTAAAGCATGTATATATTTATTCATCATCATTAGCTTCAATCTTGTTTACACTGGGTTCATCAGGTGCATAAAAGTATACATAATAAAATGTAAAAAGTTAGTTGAAATATGTACAGACCTTTTTTTTCTTACTGTCTGTCTTTGCTTGTAAGAAGTCAATGAGTTTAGTTTGTTGATCAATTGTGCCTTTCATTTTCACTTTGCTGTCCTCATACAGAGCTTGATGATCTGCAGTCACCTGTTCCATATCCTGGATCCTGAAAACATTCTTTAGCTTAAGATGAGACACATCAGGGGGAAAAAGGCTATGCAGCCCAATCTTAGTTGCATGAAGAGTACTCTTGTATGAAGGCAAAGGAGGATGAGAATCTATTGGTATAAGGCTACTGATCTGCATCACTTACTGAACCTTAAGAGCAAGACCAAATGATCAAATCCTAATGCATATAAGTCCTGATTTGGGGTCTAACCTATTGTGTTCACCCTTGCCACACAAAATCATAATTTCTCCTTTGACCTTACTCGCAGCCTTCCCTTTAGCCAATTCCTATGCATTACACTTGAAGATACTTGTTTTGGTTATCCCCCAAACTGACACTCTCCACATGTACAAACCAAACTAATATGGCAATATGTACATTAATGACCACTCTCATCAAAATATCAAAACCATCTCTATACAGTATTAAGACTATTGAAAAAAATATCTGATAAGTATTAAAACTACCAATTAAGACTGAAACACTAGCATGAGGTAACTGACCATCTTAATGCATGAAAGTGATAGTTAGTTAAAAAATGTATGAAAAAATGAAATTAGATCTTGTATACTAGCATGCTTAAATACAAACTTTTTCTTATAGAGTTCAGCTTTACATATTGCTTCTTCTAATCCTTCTGTTAGTCTAAAGTTTGAATCCTTTAGCGTATGAATGTGCTGAATATGCCCAGCTGACTCCTGTTGAGCAAGATCACACTGGCCTTGTACTTCCAATAATTTTCTCTCCAGATTTCGTATAAGTACCATCGTCTCACTTAGTTCTTTGTCTAGGGTTTCAATCTGTTAAAACAAAACATCTATATGTATAGTTAAAAGCCCACTAAAAATAAACAAGAAATATGACAAATTTAAAACAACACAGAATATGTACATCACAGCTTTTATTAATAAAGATGAATTTTATGAAAATTCATGATTCATAACTAAAAAAAATCAACAGCTTATTTGTCTTACATGCCATGAGTAGAAAAAGTTCTGCCTAAACCACAATGCAGCACTGTGCAAAAACAAAGAGGAAGAATATAAACATGCAATCAAAAGACATATAACCAGAAATACCAAATGATTACTGCATAGAACATTTTCATACCTGCTCATGCAGCTCCAGATTAGTCTTCCCCGACTCTTTTAACTGATTGTTGAGATGGACAATTTGCTGATCAGTTTCCTCATCCACAACATTCAAGCGACTCTCAAGTTCTTTTACTTTCCTTTCCTGGAAGAACTTGAGTGATTTTTCTTCATTAACAGAAGCTTTGGCTTCTCTGACTTCACCCTGGAGTTTCTCTATTTCCTTCTGCAGTTTTACCCTGAAATATAAGCCTCCCATAAAATGCAGCCACAGAGGGAAACAATGATTTATTTGAGAACCTTAGCAATCAACTCAAGGGCAAAGTCATGTCCTTTGTTGCATTTTTGGTTGCAAAAGATGAAAGTGTGAATGTAACTAATGTGGTCTAGTGTACAATTTTCATTCATGAAGTTGTGGGGCTTTGTTGTAGATTAGGGACTTAGTTTTAGTTCATCATATAGGATAGCTAGATAGTGGATGTGAGCGAACGAGGATGTTTCTTCATCTGATCCTGATGCTACCTTGCTGATGCACAAAATGGTGAATAAGTATGAAAAAAATTATGTATATCATGTTAGCCATGTATATATATATTTGCCATTTTTTATTTTAATGAGGTAGTGCCAGGAAAAAATAAAGAAATGGCCTCATTCTCTCACATCCACTCTCAATCTGTCATGTACAATGCACCTGATCCACAATAAGTCTCCACAGCCCTTTCCATAGTTTCCTCCGACAATTTCATATGCCCTAGTTCAGCCCACTGACAGCATGTAATCCCAGTAATACTTGCCTTAAACATTGATACACTAATCAAAACAATGAGGTATCCAGGATCAGGAAACAGCAGTAAAAACAACTCAAGAAATTGTACATTGTACATACCTATGTGCTATTTAACTATGAATGTATTCTCTTATTTGCAAAATCCTTGTTACTGGTGATTTTACTATAATTTTTTATACTGCTGATGTCTAACAAATGAATAATATTACGTAATGTTTGAGTGTTGTACTCTGATATTTTATGCTATGTATGGCCCAAATGAAGTACATGTACATCAAATCTGGGCAACCACAGCAAAGAAGTCTGACACACCTTTCTTTGGGTATACTTTCTATCCACTTCATATGGTGTATTTTTCTAAAACTTATTAATTGGGTACCTACTCCTCCTGTTCCTGCTGGGAAATCCTTTCAGACAGAGATTCCATAATAGATAGCTCCTCATCTTGATCAGAACACACTTGCTTCAACTGTGTTATCACCTGAAATTGAAAATTCTTACACAATAAAAATGATTTAGAATTAAATGTAACATTTATAAGATAGCCTTTTAACTTTTAATGTATACTTATCATGAAAAAATCCCAACTTCCAATTTAGTATCTCCAGCAGCATACTGGTGAACTAATCAATTCCTACTAGCAAATGTATTCTTGTAATAAATCCTCTGACATGAGCTCAAATGAATCCTGGGACCCTAAGGTTAAGACTAAAACAATAAAATGACTAAACCATTGTACCACCAAATATTTTATGATACAGATTTACATCTTCTTACACTACCTACCATTTCTGAATGTTGCAGTTTCTTCTGTAATTCACTGATTTCCTCTTGAATGGCCACCTTTTCCTGCTTCGCTTCCTCCCTAGCTGCCTCAATCATTTTCATTTGAGACTCCAAGCCTCTCTTCTCAAGCTGAATAAGTAGAGGTAGATACAGACATAAACAAAATTAATAGACAAAACAGGTATAATAAAGCCCAAATTTTCTTAACTGTGTGGATAACAGAAACTGACGATCATATGAGTCTTCTGGTCTCAAAGTGAGTTACAGATTTTCTAAAATCCCATCACTAATAATAATTCCAAATGATATTCATGGATTTCATTACACAAGTTTTCTCATTCTTTAACATTCATATAAACTCGAAACTTGTATGAAGAAATGGCCTCATCTGCTCACATTTATTCTACCGCTGTCATGTGTAATGCACAAAAATACACTTTCCACCCACAACCAGGCCCCAAAGACTTTTCCATGATTTCCCTCAGCCAATTCAAGTGCCCTGGTTCAGTCAACTGATTGCACATTGCCCCCATACACCAGTCACACCAATTCACTCTATCCCATGCAAGCCTTACACTCTCCTGCATGTTCAGGCCTCTAACAATCTAAACCATTTCCATTCCATCCTTTCATCACACTTTGGTATCCTCCACTACTGAGACATGTATCCCCTGTCATCCTCTCTTCACTCAATCTCTCCATATGTACAAACCATTTTAGTACACCCTCTCTAGTTCTCTCAACCATACTCTTCTCATTACCTCACCTCTCTCTCATTTAATCATTTCTGACTTCATCAATCCCCTCACACCACATATTGTCCTCAAACATTTAATTTCAAACATATTCACCCTCTTCCGTATGTTCTCATCTATAGTCCGTAACCTGCATTAATAAAATACCAAATGGATTGTTATGTGTTCAAACATATTTGTCTTTCCCCTCCCAGATAATTATCTCTCCACACATTCCCAAATCCTCCCAGGACCTTCACCACCTCACCCATCCTATGACTCACTCCAGTTTCCATGGTCCCATTTGCTACCAAGACCACTTCTAGGTATATAAAACACCCCATTTCCTCCAAGTTTTCTCCGTTCATCCTCACACTCCAACTAACTTCTCTCTCTTCAGCGCTAAACCTAATAAACTTGCTTTTATTCACAGTTATTCTCAACTTTCTACTTTCACATACTCAACCAAACTTCTGCAAATTCTCACTTGAATCTTTCATCAGCAAATAACAACTGACTCACTCCCCAAGCCTCTCCTTCCTTGACAGATTACAAAACTACCACTCTCTCTAAGACCATTGCAGTCACCTCACTCACCACCCCAATCATAGAAAAATTAAACAGATGTGGTCTCGTCACATCCATGTCATTTCCTCTTTTCTGAAAACCTATATAAACCTTCACTCACCTCCATCAAGTACCAGACATCCCAAAAGCTGCCTCTGTCAGCATATTCATATCCAAAAGTCTCTCTGGCAAGCTATTTAGTATGTATATAATCCTATACTGACCACTTACTATCTTTCCCAATCATCCACATATAGTTATGTGTTTCCGTGTTTTTAAACTAGGTATTCCCAATCACCAATCCTTTTCCAGCACAATTCCTCAAGCAGCTCATCATTTTCATCCACAACACCGTGTAACCCATTTTCGCCGATTATACTCACAACTGCCACATTAACCACTCTTGCATTCATATCACCCATCAATAACACTTGTTCTCTCACATCAAAATTGCTGACACACCAGTAGGCTCATCCTGAAACCCTCACCTCTCTTCCTCACTTCTCTCATTCCCAGATGCATATGCATTACTAATCACCTACCTAATGCTCCAATTTCATTTCTACCCAATTCAGTCAGAGGCTTACTTCCTTACACTTTCACACATTCCCACAACTTCTTCAGCAGAAGTGCTACCCCTTCCTTAGCTCTTGTCCTCACAGTAACCCCTCACTTTGACCCCTAAAGACATTCCTAAGCCATTCTTCCCCCTTCTTCTTGAGCTTAGTTTCACTCAAACCTAGCAAATCCAGGTTCCTCTCCTCAAACACACTATCTATCTCTCCTGTCTTATCATCCTAGCTTCATCCACACACATTCAAACACCCCATCCTGAGCCTTCAAGGATAATGTGCACTCCTCACTTGATCCCTTCTGTCTGTTCCAACTTCTAAGTATTGAAATAAAGGAGAAAGCGTTTCCAGCCCCCAGATGTTACCTCTTTTAATTGCCTTCTATGGCATACAGAGAATGCATGGGAATCATTCTTTCTCACTCATTCCCAGCTTCAACAGTTTGGTTTTACCACTTTAAAATTATATAGATATTCAGGAAAAGTTTCAATTAAGGGCAACAAGATTGTCAATGTAATCAGGGAGAAGTATTATGGGGTTACAAGGATAGATTCGCAGCCATAAATTTGTCCCTATTGGAAGAGAAAGAGTACAAGGGTGACATAATATAAAATTTTAGGAACTAATTTGACAACAAAAATTTTCATGTTTCTGAACGAACTTAATAATATCAGTAGGGACCAGTTCTTCAAATTCAAGATTGTTAGCAATTGGAAAGGACACAGTAAGAAATTAGGATATAAGTGACTCCAAAAAAATATGAATTATTCCAGTATGAATGCAATAAAATTAGCAAGCAATCTATACATACAAATGATATAAAAAAAAATTGAAGAAATAATCATATGAGAGTAAAAGTTTCAGATGGGATCATTATGAGTACAGAATCCTCTCATTTTGTATAAACAGGTAATGGACATTAACATGTACCCACCAACCCACAAATATGCACACACTTTGCATACCTTATAACCATCAGCCTGTTGGTGGGCTTGCTGCAACTGCTTCTGCAGGTTTTCTGACAACTTTTGAACATCCTCCAATTCCCTAATCTTCTCCTTCAAGCTTGAAACCAATTGCTGTAAGAAAACTACAAATGATTACAGTATTCTATAATATACACTTTCTCACTTTCAAGTACGTGGATATGGAAATATTTAGCAAGCTGTTCGTATCTTACATAAGGCCAACATTAAAATGTTTCTCAAGTTTTGTCACCACACTTAAGTAGCATAGAGTTACCAGAAAAGGCCCAGACAACAGCACTATATACACCATTTACATCTTTCCAAAATATATTCTTATTGTCTCTGAATTTCACAAATAATCACTCCCATCTCTCATTTGTTCTCTTTTTCTGCTTGTGCAGCATTCTCCTGACTTCCTAACACTTTCTTTTCTATGCCTCCAATCACCCAAGGCTCCTTCCTTATGGATATTAGCCATACACATCCATTACAATAATCATAAAGACTATCAAGAAAGAATATTGCAATGCACTAATTACTCACCAGATGGTCAGATGTTCTCTTGGCCATTTCTGCCTCCTGTGCTTCAATTTCTTTTTTCAAATCATCAATAGTTTTTCTTAAGTCAGCCTCTGATTCAGCAGCTTTCTGAATAGCTTCCTGTTTGAAAAGACACTAATCAATGTGCATCAAGAGGTTATTTTATTCATAATTCCATGGGGTAATGTATCACGTGTCGAAAAATCTTTTTAATTCATTATCAATAGTTCCACTTCAATTTCCATTTGGTGGACCAGGAGTATACAACCCCTCAGTTCATTTATACACTGTCAACCCCTTTTAATATCAAAATCTTAAAAGTCCTACCTCCTTTTCATCAAGTAGGCTACGCTGCTCTTTGTTTCTTTCACGAAGATACAAGATGGTATCTTGGGCTGATTTGAACTCCCTTTGAGCAACACGGACGTCAAGTTTGCTATCAGAAAGTTCCTGTTTTGTCTATGGATGTAACAACATTTACATTACGGTAATTAACTGAAAATATACACCAAAATTGCCAATAAATTCCTAAATATTATTATTATTATCATTATCATTATTATTATCATTATTATACATAACTGCCATTTCCTGCATCAGTGAGGTAGCGTCAGGAAACAGATGAAGAATGGTCCATCAACTCATATATACACATTATTTATTTATTTATTTTGCTTTGTCGCTGTTTCCCGCATTTGCGAGGTAGCGCAAGGAAACAGGCGAAAGAATGGCCCAACCCACCCACATATACATGTATATGCATACACGTCCACA
>JAUTXX010263636.1:0-14242 GCA_032273605.1 Panulirus laevicauda | reverse complement strand
ACTTTTCGTGTTTCATTTTCCCCGTGGACTCATCGGAATATGTATGTGTATGTATAGATGATGATATATAAGTACATGAGTGGATGGGTCTTTCTTCATCTGTTTCCTGGTGCTACCTCCCTATAAATATAAAATATATTTTTTTCTTATACATATTCATTTCTGTATGAGTGGATGGGTCTTTCTTTGTCTGGCTCCTGGTGCAACCTTGCTAATGGGGGAAATGGTGATCAATAAAGAAAAATTAATATATTAGTGAGGTAGCATCAAGAACAGATGACTGAGCCTCTTCTCTGTTTCTTCTTTTAGAAAGTAAAAACAAAAGGGGAGGATTTCCAGCTTCCTACTCCCACACCTTTTAGTTGCCTTCAACAACACCCAGGGACTATGTGGGCAGTATCTATGTCTCCCCTATCCCTAGGGATATACCCCAGCCCAGTTACTGTGGAATGCCTGGCACAACCAGGATTGGAACCTAAGCACTTGACCCAAGGCAGCCTGTGAGTGCATCATGGTCAGAAACACTTAACAGCTACACCACAGCATTTAAAAGAAATATGAAATATACACAGAATGACTACAAAAACATTCAAGAGAAGATTAGACTCATGGTTGAAACAATACCAGATGAACAGAATAAACAATTCTGCCAGCGGAGTAGCTGCAGAATTGGTGGGAAGAGGAGACATGGTCAAGAGAAGAGTCATTCAACACACAAATCAGGTGGTGTGAACAGTGTGTTAGCCATGCTGTCATTCATGGCAAAAATCTCATCATAGGTACATGTGGGTAGTTACTTACTTGACTATATGCCTGAGCAGCCTCTTCCATTTGGTCAACAGCTGCTAAGCACTCGCCATACTGAAGCCACACAGCTGCAACATTGTAATGGTTCGAGTTTATCAGTGGGTGTAGGATGGGCAGTGCTGCTTCATGGTAATCAGCACTCTTGTAGGCTTCTGCTATGTCTAGATACAGGTCTCCAAATTCTTCTTCAGACTCACTGATGAAATAAAATCATGGTAAATATCCTGTACATAAAAATGTAATCCATTATGAACTGTAATTCATATTTCAGTTAACTGCAAGGCTTAGCACAAGGGTGTGATAATATCAAATATGATAAATTTATGAAAATACTGAAGTTAAACTATTACATTTTATTTAGAAAGTATGCAAGAAAATAATGTATCTGATAATTATGTCACAAAATGAATGTTAAGATTTTCGCTTCAATGAAGTGCTGTCCCTCAATTTCACATTCACTCACGAACTTGTGAAACTCACGTGATAAACAACTTCATACTTAAGTTCTGTATATGATTTATGTAAAGTGTACTGTAACAAACCATAGTGCTACATGACATACATTTAACACAACTGAGACCTCTTACTTGCCCACTGAAGGACTACCATGAAAGAAGTTATGGCACTGACCCTATTGTCGTGATTCAATTCTTTATTTTAAATTGTTTAGCTCTTGCTGGTCTGCCTCGTGTTAAAAATTTCAACAATACATAAAAAAGTTTAATTTTTCTTCTGTGTCTTTTCTAGTCTGTTCTTTTCCCACTTCCCTTTTCATGTGTTTTTACACCACTCAATCTTTTCAATTATCATTTCACTTGATATAACTTGACTGTGATTGATTTCAGCATTATTGTTGAATCTTTAATATTAGAAAGTGTAAAAGTGGTCAATAACCAATATGTCTCTCAACACATCCACCACACTCCTTTCTTTTGCATCCAAGGCTCAAGAAAGGCATCCACAGAACAATATTAAGACTACCGTAACTTCAAACATACCCTTATAGACACTGCCTTTTCCTTACACATGCTCCATAATACTACCAAAATCTTAACCCATTCTTCCATCCTGTGACTCGCTTAAATAACAGGGTTCCATCCACTCCCAGGTATTCCACTTCCTCCAAGCCTGCCTCAATTAAAGCCACATTTGTACGTGTCATGATGTATTAAAAGAGTGACAGACATCAAATGTCATTCATTAATAAACATAATTACTTGATCTATGGGAAAAACAAAAGTAACTCAATATTTCTGATGCTTAAGTAACAACTAATTAGCAATATATAAAAATGGTTTCCAAGACTTAAATGGAGCAAGAAATTTACATGTAATTCCAGGTTAGTAGGTACTAATTACTAAAAGGATTATGAACGTTACCATTTAGCCAGAAGAACAATAACATATCATTTCTAATGACAAATAACATATATGAGGTAACTGGAAACAAAATAATCTTTCCAAAAATTGACCCCAGTAATTCCTTTTAAGAACTTCAACTTTTTCAAAATGGGAAAACATCATTACTAAAAGATTAACTATCCATAATCCAAAGTTAAAATTTTATTTCTAAAAATGTTGTGCTTTCTGTGCAACCTTTCTTACAACACTAGTTTCCTGAATTTGCTTTTGGGATTTAAAAAAAAATAAATTCATGAATAAACAAGTAAGATCATGTTCAGTACTCACTTCATAAGTAATTCCACTAATGGGGCAGCTAATTCAAATGCCTTTACATGGATAAGGGCAACAGTCAGCTTGGTGCGAAGATCAATTAGTAGGTCAAGAGGGACAAAACATTCTGTGGCTAACAGCAACTGATCCTCCAGCTCTCGTTTGTGAAACTCTTCCTCTTCAATGTCCTATGAATTAATGCATTGGTAAAAAAGGAAGTTTTGCAAATCAAGTAAAAAAAATGAAGGTATAATTCATTTGTATTTCAAGAAACAGCCTATATCATCAAAGAGGTTCACAAGCTGAAATGTACCATGAATCTTATCATATTCAAAGACTTTGCAGAAGTCTCTTGCCAACCACTTTGTTGCATTCCTGAAATACCCTATAGCTGGCAAAACTGGCTGGCATGGTACAAGGCCTATGGGAAACTAGGGGGGTCAGAGTCTCTAGAAATATTCCTCAAGCCCTAAAATGACATTTTACTGTTACAAATACGTACATTTTACTTCAAATACAACTGCATATTTTATAGGATTACAAAGAAATCATTAAAAAAAAGCTGTAAAGTAATAATGTGATGGCAGTGTATGTTATCCCTGATGGCGTGCTTCATACTTCCACAAAATAGACAATCAGCTATGCCATGCTAAAGGCCGCCATAATATTCATCATAGCAACACTGCCTGGTTATGACATTCCTTCTGCCCTTTCCCCAAAAATGGTGGTCTGGAAGTAGCCCAATGGATGGAAAAAATTTTGATGGAACCATGGAAAGCTATGATGCATGGTTGGTAAAATAGTGCACATTATTTCTAAGCACGTAGACTCGAAACTGTGGCTGGCAAACAATATGTTCACCTAACAATGGAAATAAGGCTAGTTATAGATCTATGTCTACATAAAGCTAAAGATCCTTTTCATGAAGAATTGTTTTGAAATTCAACCAAAGATTAACTGGGGTGGGTTTCAGGTTTCCTAAATGTATGAAAGTAGCAGCAGAATTTAATATAGTAAACCCCATAAGCACATTGCAACCTCCTTCCTCCATTCCCCATTAAATTGGGGTGCAATATCCAGTCTCCATAATCATTATTAGCTTTAAAGTAGTAGCCTCACTGCCTACAAGAGAAAACAGTGGTATAATGCAATAGTTTAAGATAATACAGTAAAATCAGTATACCATGAAAGATTTACCTTAGTCATAACTAAGAAGTTATGACTAAGATAAATCTTTCATGGTATACTGATTTTACTATATTATCTTAACCTATTGCATTATACCACCAATTTCTCTTGTAGGCAGTGAGGCTACTACTGTAAAGCTAATAATGATTATGATATGGCTAGTAAAGTTAACCATGAATATGATGTCAAGTTTCATGAACATACTTCATAGTTTGAACAGAATTTATACACATTTACCTTATGTAGCAGTCGCACTCCCCCATGAAGGATGAGAATTTGAATACAGCGCATATGTTCCTGTTGATGCATCAGGACCTCTAACATAAG
This sequence comes from Panulirus laevicauda, assembly GCA_032273605.1. Classification (NCBI taxonomy): domain Eukaryota; kingdom Metazoa; phylum Arthropoda; class Malacostraca; order Decapoda; family Palinuridae; genus Panulirus; species Panulirus laevicauda. The sequence continues at coordinate 10,247 of JAUTXX010263636.1, read as the reverse complement.
GTTAACATCTTCTGGTGTTACATATGATGGGTACTTTTTAAAAGCTGTTTCCATTGCATCCCTAGCAAGATGAACATCCTTGTTCTCGTAATGAATTTTCGCAATCTCTTTAGCCAATCTAAGACCATCCTGTGAAAAAAATTCAACAGTTCAATAATGTTTAGAAACTGCTAAGTTAATATCAAAATGCCTTTACAACATTTAAATTCATCTGGTCCATGAAAAATCTTTTGTAAATGCCATTTTTACTGCATATCCATGCATGATATTCCACAAATACAGTTTTTCCATCTAATTTTTTTTTGTCCCCATAGATATTCACCATTACCCTCATTAGTGAGATAGTCATGAACAGATGACTGAGCATTAGATAAGAAAATCCTCACTTGGCCCCTTTCTTTGTTCCTTATTTTGGAAAACCAACAGCTATTCCTTAAGAATCTTATCTGGTTTTAAAAATCAAGGGACACCAGATACAACCCTAAGGAATTAAAGAATAATCAGTCCTGAAACTTTTATCTTAATAAATCACAACGTTCTTGCATCATAAATGAACAACCAACCCTATACTAGAATTTTGTCACTTCATCTTAGCAATTACAGCTTACCTTTCCCTGGTCAGTTCTGAGATACTTCAGCATATGTGTATAGCCCTTTAGAGCTTTTAACTTTTCTCCCAACTGTTCCAGGAGGTCACATCGCGCCCAGTGATAGTCCAAATTCTGTGGGTTGGCCTTAATGGCTCTGCCCCAACAGAAAACTGCTTGCCGGATGTCTTCCTGCAAATGCAATTTCAAGAGTAAGGATTCTATTATGGTCTCGTGTACTCTAAATCAAATATGATTTGCCCTGTGTATACTGCGGTAGAATCAAAATAACAGAGATACATGTTACAAAAGCAAACAGCACTTATTCCAGTAATATGAATATCAACAAAAACACTATGTCAAGGATGACTGACCTGGTGCAGAGACAAATCTGCCAACTTCTCCCATTCTTCAGCATTTGGACTAAGGAATGCAGCAATAAGGAGGAACTGCAGAGATTTGTTCACCATTTTCTTTTCCTCGTATATCATTCCTAACGTCTGCCAATATAAGCAACAAATTATCTTTAAGGTGGCTACACTACAAAGAACAAGTTTCAAAATTACTAGAAACCTGTAAACTGTCTTTGAGAAGAAATTATCACCTAACTCTTCATGTATGAAATGGCTTCTCACAAAGGATTTTTTCCTCTTCCATGATCATGAAATACACCTCAGAAGGATAATTACTGTTCAATCACTTTGTGGGATGGTAACGAGTCCTCTATAAGTTAAAAATTTTCACAAATTACAAACAGCCCAAACAACACTCCCTTTCACAAATCTGTATTTAGAGAGGGGGTATTAAAGTCTGTAAATACAAACTTAAATTGTCTTCTTGCCTTGCTGAAAATATATCTTCCCTCTTTAAAGATGATGACCCTTCTAAATTTTTCTATTTCACACGATAAAATCCTATAATTCACACAAGTGCTTTAACTCGAGAAAATGTCACTTATTACACACGAGTTAAAACCATTATTCATTTTGTAAACACCTCACAATGAATACCAAACACGTTGGCAACCTCCTAAAGGCAAGCAAAATAACATCCTGAAAATTAGCTTAAGATAGGTAAAAAAAAAAAAAAAAATTGAAGCAGTCATATCAACATATTTTCTTTTTAAATTAAATGCATCGACATTTCTTGCCAAGCTTTTCCTCAAGGTATGAGTAGAATGTAATTTTCTTTCAAATTATAAACTCCAATGACAACTATAAAGGGAGACTTATGTCTTAATTCCTGACTTAAAAGTGATTTTTTTTCATTCTTCATCGCCGCTTCCCATGTTAGCGGAGTAGTGCCGGAAACAGATGAGGAAAGACATATCCACTCACATAAACATATACATATGCATATGTGCCTAAATGTACATATACATATATATGCATACATATTCATATAAATACACATACATACATATACATGTACATATTCATACTTGCTCTCCATCTATTCCTGGAAACAGCACAAAGGACTGGAGTAAATAACATACATTCTCTTCTCCTCCCCCCTACACCCAATCGCCCTCCCCTATCTCAGCAGGGCAGCACCAGGAAACAGACAAAGAAAGGGCACATCCGCTCACACTCATTCTCCTGCTGTTATGTGTAATGCACCGAAACCACAGCTCCCTTTCCAAATCTAGGCCCTACAGACCATGGTTTACCCTGAAAGTTTCACATGACAGTCCAATGACAGCATGTCAACCCCAACATACCACACTCATCCAATTCATTCTATTTCGTGCACATCTCTCACCCTACTGCTCCATCCTTCCATCTCCCAGTTCTTGTTCCATCCACTTCTGACACACATATCCTCTTAGTCAACCTTTCCTCACTCATTCTCTCCATATGTCCAAACCTTTTCAATATATCATATGCTCTCTCAACCACACTCTTTTTATTCCCACACATCTCTCTTACCCTTTCATTACTTGCTCAACCAAACCACCTCACACCACATACTGTCCTCAAACATTTCTCTTCCAGCACATCCACCCTCTGCACAACCATACAATATTGTTGGAACTACTATTCTTTAAAACACCCATTTTTGCCCTCCGAGATAACATTCTCTCCTTCCAATTTTTCATGGCTCCAAGAACCTTCATCTCCTCCACCACCCTATGACTCACTTCCACTTCCATGGTAACATTTGCTGCTAAGTCCACTCCCAGATATATAAGACACTTTATTTCCTCCAAGTTTTTTCCATTCAAACTTATATCCCAACTAATTTTCTCTCAACCATGCTAAACCTAATAACCTTGCTTTTATTCAAATTCACACTCAACTTTCTCCTTTCACACACTCTTCTAAACCCAGTCACCAACACGTGCAGTTTCTCATTCAAAGCAGCCACCAGTGCTGTATCGTCAGGGAACAACCAACTCATTTTCCATGACCTCTTATCCCCACCAGACTGCACACTCAACCTTCTCTGCTTTTATGTGACTATTTTCTTAGAACTGTTGTTACCTGATATGGCTCAGGTGAGTGTGAAAACTGTCTTATAACCTCCATGCACATCTTGATGGCTTCATCATACTCGCATCGAGCATAGCGTAGGTTGGCTTCACCCATGAGTCCCTGAAGAGCTGCCGGCAAGCGACGTCTTCTCCTCTTCTTACCACCTCCTCTGCGCTTCAGCTGGTACCTATAAATAGTCAGAGCTCACCTGTGACCTAGTCATAATTATACTATGTTGCAACAAACTACTACATACTTGGAAATGTTCAGGCTTGAACCTTTTCTGAAAACAGGAAGTTTGTGCACACAAGAAATTCAACCCCTCTTAACAAAATAGAATATTTCCAATACACAGCTAATACGAATCAACTACTATCCACACAATAATGTGACTGTAGTGTCCAGCTAAAACATGGTGGAAGAAAAGGGAAGCTTAAACAGATACTGCATTGCAGCTGATGCCCTTTTATTTGATGAATCAAAGATAAACAGAACAGTAGGATACTTTGAGGTGTGTAGGAGGTGAATCAATGCATATTCAAGTTTAAGAGCCAGGTGCCTGTTTTCTGAAAAGGATGAGTAATCACAGTTAAATATTGGTTGGAATGTACTAGTGAAGTTGAAATGTTTTGATATGTGAGGGTGATCAGTTATGATGGTGACAGAAATTAAAACTTAGCAATCATCGCAAAGGAAATAATTTAAGATGCATTGAAAGCTCTGGTAAATGTGACGAATCTAATTGCTAAGTGCACAATAAGCTTGCATGATTGAGGTGTCATCCCAACACTCATACTTCAGTGTAAAACCATAGTCTTCCTAGGTCCAGGCTGGCATAAAACAAAAACAGCAGTATAGCTGGATTCAAAATAAAGGATAAACATGCAAGAAAGATGTGGTGAAAATATCATTTCATATTTAAAGAGACATGAATGGTGCCCTCTAAAATGGTATGGCCATGCAGGATGCAGAGGAAATGTTACATTGTTGGTAACAAGGAAATATACTTGAAAGTGCATGGAAAATAGGTAAGCAACAAAAGTGATAGACAGAGGAAAAGAGTTAACTGTATGAGGCTAGAGGTATTTCAGAGGAGGACAGCAAAGGAAAAATGTATGCCTTTGTATAATGAGGTCAATTTGAGTGTGATGTAAATAGGAATGGAGGTGAAAGTTACCATGTCAACAGATGAATAAAATTTACGTATCATGCATAATCATCATGCACTGCTAACTTAGATATCATTTTATGTGAAACATTTTCATAAAGATTTCTGTGTGTTTTATGAGATTCTTACAAGACCATCTATAAAGGCTGTTAATGCCCATTTATAATCTGTGCAGATAAATGACACCGTAGTAATGACAAATAAAAAGACAAGAATCAAATGAATTTATAAGAAACTCAGGCAGTGAAAACTACAAAGATGCCTTAAACATTATACAATACATTCATCTGGATATGACTGGAAGAAAAGGTGAAGATATTACTGTGGAACTTGATATTTCAGACTCTATGAAAGCAACTTCCTAGCCTCTTCAAAGAAAAAGGCCATCACAACATGACTAAAAAAAATCCTAGTATTAAAAAACCTTTCCTATGAACATTACCATCCAAGAGTTAGTGCACAGACAGATCTATCTCACCATGGAATTCTTCAAAGTACTGTAATGACGTGTAGAGGATAAAATTCTAAGGTTGCACATGCACGTCCTTGATACCAACAAAACATTAGGCTGGTCAGCATTTTTCCTGTTTTAATGTGCCTTTTGAAGACTGCATTTCAAACCTATTACAGTAGTCAACTTATAGAAATCTCTTGTTTTAACTCTAATATGAAAAAGAACATCTTCAAATGAGTCTTAGTTTCTGAACTTTTTCTAATTCTATTCTCTTATTCCAAAAATTCAACTGGATACTGCACTCTCATTACCTCTGTTGCTCACTGAGCTCCTTTTCAAATTCGGCTGCATGATCTTCCTTAACCTCAATGGTGCCTTCAGGAACTGGTGGGGTGTCCTCAACATCACTATCAACATCAGCATCTTCACCCCAAAGTGCTGCGACCTACAACCAAAGGCTTACATGAGATTTGCTAATGAAGTTTAATGAAGTTTATATTGAGTACAATGTAGTTTCTAACTTTTAAAATGATAATTCTAACCATAAGGTGTTAAAAACTACAATTAATCCTGTATATCCCAAAAGTATATCCAGCCTGCTGATAAAAGCCTTTAGTACCCAACCCTTAACAGGTCACTGGCAGAAGGCAACCCTAGTGCAGCATTTCTAGAGGCTCCTACCTAATGTTCCCACACACTACTTAGACTACTTCCACCTAATGTGTTTACCTAATATTCCAACCCAATTCTACCAAATAATGTGTGTATAATTGCGTGTGTGGACATGTGTGTATATACAAGTGTATGTGGGTGGGTTGGGCCATTCTTTCGTCTATTTCCTTGCGCTACCTCGCTAACGCGGGAGACAGCGACAAAGCAAAAAAAAAAAAAAAAAATATTCTTACTACTTCAACCTAAAGATTCTACCTAATATTCCTACCTACTACTTCTTATCTATTGCTCTTACCATTTAGCCAAAAGGTAGGGCTAGCACAGCACTTATCATAGGAAAATCTGGAGTGTGAGTTAAGTTCAATGTTGTCAAGTGTTACGTGTGGCAAGGAAAGATTGTATATTGGTGGACAGAATGTCAGCACTCCACATATGGGTGAGGCAGAAAGGAGACAGCTACCCAGGTCAGAAGAATGCAACTTGACAACCACTGAAGATATGGCTCACTTCACAGCTGTCACTAACCCTCTGGATACCCAAGTGGGTAGTACTGGTAATATAAATCTAACAGTGTTAAATGTACTTTCTCCCTTTACCTCTGTCTAAGAGTCATTCATTTCTCTCAGCTCAATTTCAAAACAGCACAATTCTAGCCAGTAACAACATTAACAAGCTGAGCACAATTCTAAACTGTAACAACATTAACAAGCTGGGCATAACCATATCCCTTAACCTATCCTGGATACCCTACTTAATTAACATGACAAAGTATGCTTCCCCAAAACCTGAGGGTGTTGTATAGGTCCAGAACTAATTTTCTTGCAAGCAGGTATTTCAAATCTACAGGAATTCTTTAATCCCAGTATGGATTACTATTCTATTAACCAGGGAAGAATCAGAAACTTCCCATCTCATTAATTCTGCAGACATCATCTCTCTTCAACCATCCCTTCCTGTACACTAAAATGTTGCTGCTTTCTGTCTCTGTTCCATAGGTATTATTCTGGCCACTATTCTAATGAGCTGTTTGAATATTCGTATCCTTTTGCCTAAATGATTGGACTAGGTGCATCCATCTTGCTGCCGATTCCCACAGTTCTTGTGTGGAGACTGGCCACTCAAGGACTAACCATTATGATGCATTCTCCTTCCCTTACACAAATAACCTGTACAGCTCTCTTTTGCCTTCTATCTTTCTCTCTTCCTATAACCTTTCTACCTTTAAGATTCAAGTCTACAAATGCATGCAGAGCTCTGATTAATTTCTACCTTTTTTCTCACTATACATCTAACCTTAAAAATGAAACCCTAATATAAATCTGCAACACATTTCCAAGGTAAGTTTTCCCTCTTTTCCCTCCAAGTAAAAAAGTTGCTGGTTATGCATTACTCAAAAGCCCCCAGCATCTATAATCACTACAACATTAGAGTTCATGCAAAATTGTAATGTACCTCAGAGAATGACATTCCATCTGTCATAAGACGATTTATCAATTCATCCTGACTCTTCCTATCTACAGGTTCTGTGATGGAATCCTCATCTTCTTCAGTTTCTTCTCCTACTGCTTCACCAACATTTATGCTCAAGAAATTCTCTTCCCCCACATCTTCTGCTTCAATTGTTGGGATTGTCTGAGGAGGCAGTAAAATAGTAAAATACTTATCATTACATATTATCATACACACATTTCTATCACACCAATCAATCTAAACCAATAATGAATTTTTTTTTCATAAGAAACTGCCCTTCTGCATCTACATTCATCATTCAAATCTGTTTAAACTATCTCATTAAGTGATAATTACATACAGGAGGTAAGGAGTATATTCTTAATAAATAATTCAACCACACAGAATTTGACACCTTGAGAATAATCTATTAAAAAGACCTTTATTTCTTGGAGCATTATCATTATCATTTCTCATGGAGTTCATGAAATCTGGTTTGTAGTCATAAAATTCAAATGATATTAACCAATACATGAAAAGAAAATATATGGCATAATTAGCTACGTCTGAAAAAGCAATATCGATTTGATCTGCTGCTTCCCTGTTTGCTGAATACTGTTATCAATTCATGAACTGAGTAAAAAAATAAGAAATATTACTAAGATATACTTACATGTGGGAGGCCTAAAACCTCTCTTTCATCAGATGTAACCAATGAAAATTCACCATACTGAGTCGTATCAGCGCTTAAAGGCTCCATCTATAAAAGGATGACAATGAATTAGGAACTTGCTTTTTCCCAGTACTTTATGGCTGTTTCCTGCTTTAGCAAGGTAGCACCAGGAAACAGACGAAGAAAGACATATCTACTGACATACACATATATAAACATATAAACACATCTTCTTCATACATATTCGCCATTTCCCGCATTTGCAAGGTAGCATTAAGAACAAAGGACCGAGCCTTTGAGGGAATATCCTCACTTGGCCCCGTTGTACACATGTACATGTTCATACTTGCTCCCCTTCATCCATTCTCAACACCACCATGCCCCACGGAAAACAATAAAAATGCATAAAGAAAAAGAGAAAAGGATGACATATACATTCTCCTATCTTCCCCAAAACCTGATTGCTGCCCTATACATCAGCAAGGTAGCATCTGGAAACATGAAGAAATGCCACAACTGCTTACACTAATTCTCTAGCTGTCATGTGTAATGTACCGAAACCTACTTATATTAAATAATTCCTAATTTTCAAAAAATACATTAATTCATACAATGATATACATAATTATTAAAAAACTTTCTCTAGTCAATATCTAAAATGTCTTCAAGACAAACTGCACTGTTGTTCCAGAATACAATTCAGTCTAAATGACCAAAGATTTTAGTCAGAAAAAATCTTTAAAACAGCAGTTCTTGAAGAGCCTTTTGTAGTTCTCTACTTTCAGAGATATCAAGACAAGACATGTGTAAAATCTCTAAGATTACATACCATCAAGAACAAGGCAGATAGTAAAAGTGCAATATTAATAAGAAAAATAATATGAAGTACTATAGTCACTGAATTGGAATCTAAAACAAGAGATTGGGATAATATAAACCATTCCAATTTCTGTCTTTTGCATATTCACATTTCCATAAGTCTCCCTAGCTGTTAAAGAATATGGTTTTAGTATACACTACTCCAATTATGATTATAATTTTTACTGTTACCATTATCTTCTTTAGCTAGCCTATGGCCAGGCTTTGAACCAAGCTTGGACAAATTTGCAGTCAGGTAAAAAGGCTCATCTTTACTACAACATTGTCTTCACTAAATTACACCATTACACAGTTATCTTCATACATCCTCATCCTCACTACACACTACAATCTAATTTCATTCAATCTTAACTACATTATCATTTTCACTTCATCTTATATTCACAATATCCTATCCTCACAATAACTTATTTTTACTGAGCTTTATATAGAGCCAAAATATCCTCAAAATAGCGATAATTTTACTCACTAAGCTTTATTCAAGACCAGCCTATAATTACAATAACCTAACTTTCATTAAGCTAGGTTCAACAGTGGTCTACTAACAAACTCACTGTTAACTGCCATAAGTGGTCCATAATATATATGGCACATCAGCAGGCAATAGGCTGACTTGTAACATCAATGAATACCAAATAAGACATGAAACATGTTATGCCAAAGATCTAATCCATTGTAACTTACGGACAAAAGATCAGTATATTCATTCTCCTGGCCATAATCTTCATTTTCATCATCATCTGTTGGTTCAGCTTCAATCATCTCTACTTCTACGTGATCTGTTGCACCTAGTTCAGACATTCTGAAACTTGGATCCATCTGAAAATATTTTGATAAAACACATTATAATCGATGAAATCGTTACACACAAAGTATTCTCAAGAAGTGGGATAAAACAAAAAGAAGACAAGAGTATCTAATGCACACAAGCTCCAGGTTCTCCTTGCTGAAAAACAATATAACAATAGTCCATAATGAACAGCTCAGCAGACCACCGTCAAAAACATAATCTATCCAAATCAAATACATCATAGAGAAAAAAACAGGTTATATAAACTGTAAGAAATGTTTTACATCAATAAGATACATTGAGAATGAAACGAAATATCGTGATGGATATGCTGACAATATGCTGCATATAACACTTTTATTACATAATGCAAAGATTTTAGAGAAAATATGTTTCATCCTAGAGCAGATGATACTGCAGCTTGAAGGTATCTTGTAAATTCACACATTTAGAAAGTAGATTTTATGAAAAAATTCCATACACTGCTTCTCATTCTTATGTGTTCCATGCAATTCCTCAACAGCATTCCACGAGGTCATATATGCCCAGAATGTGCTCCAATTCAGTTCCCCCATCTTTTGGACCCATTCAGAGAAAGGTTGTATTTTGTACTGTTGCTTAGTCTGCTACCTACATCTATTTATATGCAATTACTATGTCATGTACACACTAACTGTGGTAAAATATTTCATACAGAGCTTAAGAGTGCTGCAAGCTGGGACACTCAAAAGAAGATGGTCCATCAGGTTCCTTGGACAAAAATTACAAAGTAAGCAATCAGTGCTTATAAAGGTCTGCACCCCTACTTTTCAGATCATCACTTTACACGGAACAATAGGGTCATGCAATAATGCTATCTGCTTTAATGATTTTTTGATAAAGTGGAACTTTTATAAAAGTACCCCATTCATTTTGTGCTAATGCTGCTCATTCCTAAACATAGCATGATATACTTGGACAATTCAAATTTCCAGGTGAGCTGTCTGGTAAGGAATTAGGCATACTGTGTGGCATGGTAAAACAACTCCAATTCACTTTTCACTATCCTTTTTCTCTATTCTTCTGTTATATACAACTCTTCATTTTCTAAACTACACAGTG
>JAUTXX010263526.1:3530-14244 GCA_032273605.1 Panulirus laevicauda | reverse complement strand
ATATATATCCTGGCATTTTTTGCGACAGTAAACATTGGAAAGGTTAACGATGCGAATGTTGTAACGTTCGACACGTAGAAATTTCGTTACTCCCATATAACGAACCTTGTTAATTCTAGGTTGACAAGGTTCATTACATAAGCGAGCAACATGTAATGCAAGTTCCACGTCAGAGTTTATAAACTCAAACTTCCTCCTATCTGGCTTGGAGACCCACACTTGAAGATAAGGAACTTGTGTTATGTCTAAAAGCTCTCCCCGCTTTCCACCGTGATATTATGCTAACGAAATGTTCTGTTGATTTAAATCGGCGTCGTCTATAACAGCCACCGAGAAGACATAGTATCACTCGCACCATCACACAAAAACTCTTCTAATCCACCGGATGCAACACCCAATTTACCCTCTGAACGAATATACAAAATCCAAAAGGATATTCCAGGAGCCAATTTGATCTAAAGTTTGTACCTAGCATTTCAAGGATAAAAGCAATCACAATATAGCGAGGATAAACTGGAATATATTCATGGTTTATAACTACAACGTTTGGTTACTATAACACGAACACCACTTGCTTTAGTTATGTTGGCCCAATGCTTCTTCGGGAGCTGTAATTCAATTACTTTTACTTCTTAGATCAACTTTTCATTGGCTAATGCATATTTCTTGAAATATGTGGCATCCAGAACTCTTTTTTCCTTCATGTTGGTATATAAAAAAAATTTCATTGAAGGCTACATTTAGCATATCAAACAATCACAGTCCACCTTCCATCAACTTAATGAAGATATTCATGAAATGAATACAATAAACATTTTTCAATGTATCGAATTGATTTTTGGCAGGAAATGTTCAACAAACACCAGTCTTACCGTTAAGGAAGGTAAGAAATATACACATCAGTATGTGACAATCAAGACCTGCCACATATGAAGTGAACATAAACGTTTTCTGTGTGTGTGTGTGTGATGACACAGCTGGTGAAACCTGGCAACGACAACCGAAGAAGTTTCTACCCCTAGTACGGACCTCGAAGACTACTACGTTCGTGACGGAGAATCACATCAGTGGCGTAACCTGAGCTTTGTGGGAGCAGCTTCTGTACACGGTTACTAATGTCGTGATGCAACAGGTTTGTGTGTGTGTGTTTTTTTTTTTTTTTAAGTAGCAGTGAAAATAGGAAGTTGTGCTTCGGTCAACAGGGTTTGGGGTTGGCGATCCGGGCGGGAGCGAACAGGCATGCGGCTGCGGACAACGGCCCCTCCTCGTCCTCAAGGCCGCACGCCAACTTTTCCCACAGGATGGCAAGGTTTTCTTCTTTAGTATCGTTCTCTCGGGCAGGTCGAGGCAGGCGGGTGTGAGGCCCCGCCACGGTGGCGCCAGTATGCGGTTATGAGCCCAGGAAGACGAGGTTTTCTCCCAGGAAGAACGACATAATACCCCAATACTTCGAAGGCAGGTCATCTTAAAACGCGATACAATAAACGTATACTGGGATATAAAATGAGAGGCTCGGGCTGCCGCCTCCATCTCTTGCTAAGGATATTGTACAATGAGGTCCTCAACTATGCCCGAGTGAATAGCAGATTAACCACACTGTACCTTATATTTAGAACCACCATCTTATAGACAGAAAAATCACCCCCTACGATTCGTAAGCCAACCTATAATCTTCATTTTACCCTTTATGTAAATAACAAGGTTGAATCACGTGATTCATTTGAAATATCTTCGAATGTCATCACGAAATAACGTATTTCTCATGACAACGCGGTGAGAGTCCAATCACGTATCATTTTAATGCACTTGGTATCCGCTTTCCCCTGATGTTATTGTTACCGTACGAGAATGATCGAAAGTAAGTTGGTTGGCTGGCGGGTTGTTTGAGCTTTAAGCCTAAGAACTGCCCGGGTCATTAAGGCCGTCGGTATCAAGCCACATACACCAACAGCAAGATCGCAACGCCCCTCCTTCAGGTGTTGAGGTTAATTCTAAGACCACATTGTACACTGTCACTATGCGTGTGTACCACAGTGGAAAATATATCCTAGCTAAACTGTATAAATCGTGAACAGATTTCACTGTAAAGTTTAGAAAATTGAAAGTAATAAGTGAATGAGATTATTTTTGAACTAGTACTTATCTTTATTTCGTACATTTTCCTTCTTTTACGATATTTCTTTTTTGATAGAATTTCCAAGAACACTGTGTTGCAAAACTATGACCCTCTAGAAGATGAAAGTGATGAGTTTTTATATCATATACTCATTTCAGTGCCGGCTGCGTACATGGATAGCATGGCACAGGAGAAGAAGTGTGGTCTGTACACATGAATCCTCGGGTCTTACTTTTACCTCCTTACGTCTAACCTCGTATCGTGATTTTTCAAATACCTTCCACACTGTAAACACCATTCTACTCGGTAAGGTAGCCCATAGTTTATTAATTTACGTATCTCTAGCGAATGAGGTTTTGTATGACAATAAAATGATAGCTATGTATATCCTCTGTTGATATGTAATTCGTAAATAATATGTATTCAACCTTTCAGACCTTTTGAGACATCTCGCATTTGAAACGTAAGGGTTTCAGATGGAAAGACGCCTGGGCTTCAACATACATGATATATATGCAAGAGGAATGAAATTTCCAATTCAAAAACGTCTTTGACAGTGATGGCAACACAAATTAATGCACCATATGTTTTGAAGATTTACAGAGAAAAGAAAAAAGTTGAGTCGATACAATTCACATAAACATCATTTCGTTACATAGATCATCTGAAAGAAAAGTGTATTCATAAGACGAAAAATAGTTTAGTATTTAACTCCAAGCTGTGTCTCGCAGCGAGGGGAACCCAACTAACTTATAATGGCTAATGATGACACAAGTTTTGATGTTAGTCATTACGTCCTCTTGGTCGTCCACAAAAGCAGAGGTTCCCATGACACGACCACAATCCACTTGATGCAGACTGGCACTCGACTAAATGTTGTTGGGGATGATGACAATGACGCAGATGACAAGGAGACCAAGGTCTGCTGTACAGCTCTTTTTGACCATCATTACGAATCACTCTGCTTCAGGGTCGTTGGATGGTCTCTCTCTATATATGCCTGATCATTTGCTGTTGAAACTCCAAAACAACTTACATCAAAGCATGAACAGATTTAGTAGCACCAACTGTGTGGCAGATTTACCACGTCGGAATATGACGTGAACAGACCCAGTAAGAAAATTATGGTTTTCCTCATAGTATGTGGGGAAATGAATGCTTTAATATCTTCCCTACTATTTCAGAAAGCCTCAGAGGTGTCTAAATCACGTCAGGCACATTCCTCCTCAGAAAACTTTCTTGTTTCGGAAGGAGGTCGCAGTCATACTCGTCCGTGAAACAATAGTCATATATACAATCAATTAAGCCAACTGGGTCAGATCTCAACTCCTGGAGTCGGGCGAGCGAATAAACGTCATACGCTGACCCAAATACCAGTCTTACTCCAGATCTTTACCTTCAGCTAGGGATTCCCTCTTGCTCTAGCTATTTACCTTTAGCTTCTCGCCTGCATTAAGTGGATACTGAGACACCGTCTTTATGCACTGGTTTACTTAATTCACCTTGATCCTAGCCTGTGTCCATGTGGTGGTTACTTCATACTAGACTTGGGTCGCGTGAAACACTTTTCTTTTGTGAAGTGGTTTGATTCAGGTTGTCAGTGCCAGTCCATGATGGAACACCATGGTCGCTGTGTCAAACGTCATCATCACCTGAATGCCTGGTATGGTACCAACACATTCAGGTTAACAACCAGATAGCTGCTGCTGTTGTAGTGTTAGCAACAACTGTTAAAGATAATGACTATTCTAGAGCAGGAGCTTTCCTATTGGCTTGACGCTTACTTTTAGCGCTGGGACCTCTAAGATCTCCGACCTTTTCGTCCCGTTTATTAGATCAGCTTGAAGTAGGGTACTGTCTTCTCCAAGTACTGTTGAGTTCATGCCTTCTCAAGGCACATTTCAAAGCTGTTCAGTGGTAATCCAAGCGGCAAAGTCTTCAGTATCGTCAATCAATAAATATATCTGAGAATCAACTTAGTTTCTCTTTCTTACATGGATTGATGATACTAAAGAAATTGAAGACGTAAGATACAGGTCCTTTCTTTCTTGGTCAGTCTCGTCATCTCTAGAGGAGCGGCTTCATCTTCGTACTGTTAATAAGTCTTTGTCACAGTTCACTTCCAACAATCTTACTCTCTGAAGTACGTCGATGAGCTTCCTAAGCGCCATGATAGCACAACAGAATTTCTTAAAAAAAAAGATCATTTCACATATGATTTATCCCAGGGTCCAGTAAAGACGCTGGTGATAAATGCGCAGGTGATGTATATAGTATGTTACTTCCGCTTCGCATTTGTTGGTAGACTCATCAGTATTACGGTGGTCGAAGTACCTTCGGAAAGGTGATTTGCAATACTCGCAAAAAAAAAAACATTCGTAGCTCTTCCAAGAGCGGCCAGTAGTAGTTAATTTACTTCAGACGTGCTCTGATTAAATGGTGTTGTCCTTGCATTTCTGGTTTGCCTACTTCCACCAACTGCCTTTTTTCGAGATCCGTTGTCAAGCCGTGGTTTCATATCTGGATCGCAGAGAAAGGTTTCGTCAGGGATCTTCTGTCATCATGCAGAGAACTGCTGTAATGTTTCAATCTCGGCACACTTCTCTGTCACCTGAGCAGCGCTTGTATCTTCTATGGAAGGTTTAGAACGAATGCTTTCCCCTCTGCTTATTTCTAATAACGTGAAGATGTCGAGTTTCCATCGTAGTCTTCACCACATCTCTCACAGGACTTACAGTAGCAGGAGTCCTTGTTGAGGGTCAGAAGAGTCCGGAAGATCCTGAGTGTTGCAAGAGATGCTTATGTGTCAGGAGGAAGTCCAGTCCCTCGTAGTCATGGTACACACACACACACATACACACTAGAAGTGCCAGCCTTGCCAGGACTCATCAGAACAAGGAACTCATAACAAGCCTCATGCTAATACCCGGATGTGTGAAGCCAGCGCCTAAAGACTTCGAAGAGAACAGTAACTCCTGAATTCACGTGTGCTTTATTATTTTTCTCGTATGATCTATGACGTCTGGACTGAGCACTCTGTTCTGTGCCTTTAACTATGTCTTCTGTGCTGTGTTCAAGACATGACTTCAAGGTATCTGTCTTTGGTATTGTTCTTTAAGCTTGGAACCACAGGCTGATAACCTAGGATTAAAAACGCCGAAGAAAAGGTTTTGTTTAAGATACAGCTTCTTGTGCACTGAGTTGTGACATCAGTGACCTTTACAGTGTCATGGATTTCTGAAGTTACTAATGACATTTCTCCGCGGCCTTGTGCAAAATTCAGGAACTTGGTAGTACTGTGTGTGTGTGTGTGTGTGTGTGTGTGTGTGTGTGTGTGTGTGTGTGTGTACAAACACTTACGAAGCAGCATAAGTATTCCTGTGTCAGGAAGGTTTACGGTGCGTTGTGTGTGGATGGAGACTGTGTACGTGTCCTCCAATGTCAATATGGAATTATTTAGTGTTTTGCTCGGTCTCTCCCTTTATATATACATTCTTAAACAAAGTATGATTTTGTTATTAGATGTATTTCGTATTTCCAACTTATATGTGTGGATTACTGACCATACAGGTGTTACATGCCGTACCTCTGTGACAAATCATCTGCTGAAACTTAAACGGCGAAGACGCTCAGATCATAGTATCCAAGACTCTGCCTTGGGGTTCGCGACAACTTTACCTTATCATCTGTACATAGTTGTCTGTCATCGATTTCTTTACTTGGGCAGCTCTTTAGAGACCCACTGCTCTCCGAGAGAGGTCGCACACAGGGTCTGGGCTAACTAGAGTAACCTTTTGGTTCGTCTGTAATTTACAAGAAAGGTTAGCTACCTTGGTCAAGGCTGACTGGACTGTGCCAGGTTCATTGGTAACATTTATATCGAATCGCTTTGTTTCTCCCCCCACTAAACATAAGATCCATTTGGAAATTTTTCTTTGGAGGGGGAAGGAAATGTCTCCCAGCAATCAGGATGGATTACCGTCAGTTGAGATCATGTTGAGGGAGGTGCGAGAGTAATGAGTGTAAATTCACGTCTCACATAAAAGCGGACGATAGCTTTCCTATCAGAATGTATAGCTATTATTTTGTAGGTTTCCATCTCTTTCCAGATATTCACCAACGAAGATTTCAACCCCGGCTTCTGGCATAGATGAGTGGACGTCTCAGACACCTAAAGCTTAGGAGGGATATCTGCATGAGTAACTGACTCAGGCCGCTATCAAGCCGTGCAGAGAGGCGAGGGGATTAGTGAAGGGAAATTGCTTCGAGCTGTTTAGAACAAATAGTTCATAACTTCTCAACTTTACTTCAGCTGGGTACCAGCATAGGTACCAGCGTAATTACAATGGAGTTCAACATATGGGGTTCACTTCTCCTAATTCCTAGTAGTGGGGGCTTCAACCGCTTACGCCACTTGCATAGGATGGCTTTGCCGAGGCGCTGGAACAGGAAGCCAGCTAGCTGCTCCCTCACCCATAGCACCTTTGATTATTCGGGAGCCAAGGTCAATGGCAAAGTAACGACATCCTTCCTCCAAGGTCTCAGTGTCTCCGAAACACTTGCATCATAAAAGCTACCGAAAACAGTTGCAGGACTTCAATTTTCGCCTGAGTTTACCGGGTCCCTTAAGGCTGCAATTTCGCCTTCAGTTTTCTGAGGATCCAATCCAAAATATGTTATCTGTCAAGGTAGAGGCATATATATGGCCCCAGAGCAGATGCTGGGGAAACAACTGTTTAAATCATACAGACTGATACGTTTAACATGATCGTCAAAGAAGCAGGCAAAAATGCGCTAGATTTTGACTACTGACGATGGCCTGACAGGCTTTGACGACGTCGGGGAAAGCGACGCCTAAGTGTCAACCATGTTAACACCAGGCAATACTCACTGGAAGTGAGGCGGATGATATGCTCTGGTACATGGCCTAACCTACTGGAGCGATCAGCAAAAGGTAAGCCATGCACTAACCTCGGTCCGTCGCAGGCAAGGACTATGGCTGCCCAGTTAGCAACTGAATGATGTTCTTGTACTGTGCTTAGACGTAATGTAGGTAGACTTTTATCCAACTGACGTGCATATCAAGTGGCGCCAATCAGCGACAAAGAAAACTGTTGATTATGACCCCGTCAGCGTTGGCTGCTGGTGCCAGCTGGTAGTAATTTAGTGAGGACAGTGTGACATTGTTCTGATGTGAGGTTTTTACCTTAGTCACCCTTAGGATTTGGCGATGGATTCTTCTGCGTCACCCACAGTGGCTTGACAAACGAGGGCAATCATCACGCACTCTCCATCGCTGGAAAACTCTACTCTGAAGCTGAGTTTGTGGTAATTTGTGGAGTGATTTAGCTTCATAAGCCTGGTGGCCTCTCCAGAGAGACACACCATAAAAGATGATGAAAGTAAAATCGCAAGGTTCCACACAGGGCTGGCTGCAAGCAAGCCTTGGCGTACAAAAAGCAATGAACTGGTGGAAAATGGGTTTTTCCACATTCTTCAAACGTTGCCACATCTGGAAAGTATGGCGGAGGCGGGAAAAACCATCGTTCATCCTCGACCTTCCAGAACCTCATCCTTCTCAAGTTTTACAGAGGTTGTGCAACAGGATTGCAATGGTCACGTTACCCCCTCCCTTCCCCTCCCCCTCACACACACACACACACACACACACACACACACAAAACCAGACACACGCCCGCAGCCGGAGGAGGCGGAGGTGGGCAACAGGTCTCGGGTGGGATTACCCATTGGGAAATATTGCCATCTATTTTTTCGGGGAAACATCGAGCACCAGGTGAAGGTTCAGCTTCGCCTGGCTGAATCGTAATTTTTTCCCCACCCAGGCTTGCAGCTTTGTGTTCATTTCATGGGGAACCAAAGTTTTGCCAGAAACGTAAAATTGGCCTCGTGTTTGTGTGTTACTTTCTGTCTGTATGGCTTCTCGCCATCATCTATTTACATTTACTCAAATTTTGCAGAAAGACTGTCGAGGGAGGCTAGCCTAAATTGTGCAGCTGTGCGGTCGAGGTTGAGGGAGGGAGTGTGTGCTCTGGATGCTGGTTCATTCCAGCGAAGCAGGGTTTGAACAATTTTCAGAAGACACACATGAAAACGGAATGGCATTGCAATATAAATTGTGCGTCTATACATATCAGTCTAAGTTTTTCTATCGCACACACACACACACACACACACACACACACACACACACACACACACACAAGTGGAGATTATGTGATATTTGAGATTATGGTCTTGAGAATCGCAGCCACTTTGCTGTCAATTGAATGGAAAAAGTTTCAAACGGAACACTGGGATAGGCTCAGTAAAAAAACTGATGCATTTGTCTAATATTCCTATTAAAATTTGGAGCTTGTATGTCAGATTGGAAGAGATAGCGTAAGTCAAGACTGCTAACTGTTCCATGTATATGGTATATAGTCTTCTTAATACTCACTAATTACACAGACAACCTGATGGATTTTGCCTCCTCGTGTGATACCTGATTCCGTTCTAAACGGTGAGTAGATGAAGGCTATCTATATAGCGACTTTAGCAGCCATCAGGATATACTTGTTGGAGGTACCTGGTAGATCTTTGGTAAACTGACGATAACACTATGACCCCAGTTGGTCACTGTGTCACAGGCGGCAGGGTAGATCACCCACCTTGGAGAGGTAATGATGTGTGCAGGGATGTTTCTGGCGTCATCCCCACGGCAATCGTGGCAGAGGGAGGGAGGGAGGCTACCGTATACTCATTGCCATCCCGTCTGCCTGTCATTGCCCTAGTGGTCTTATGTTCCTACTTGCAGACGTCACACGCCGCCACAGTAATTGCTTGCCTGAGGCTATTACGAATCTGCGACGTGGGTTAGATTGGACTGACCTCTTTTTTTTTATATGTGCATTAAGACGTCATCAGCATACCGCTGCTCCGGAAGTGACGCTATCACCTTTATTCCGCCAACCCTCAAACTAGATTCACTACAACACTCTCCTGTCACTCCGCAGGTCTGCTGCTCCTACAGCCACAGTCTGCTGACATTGTGAGGCGACCAAGGCCAGACTGGGTCTCAGATACCAGCCGTGAGGGAGACTCACATCAGGGCCCGTGAGCACACGAGACCAAACACATGTGCTGACTGTTCGGAGGTTGCAAACCAAGTTGGGTTTTTTATATTTTTGAGAAATAATGCGTTGTAGAACTTTCTCCTGGCCTATATGAAGTCTAGAAATACTATCTTTTTTTTTCTCCTTGATTCTGTATATATTCTTTTTCTTCATATTTTTCTGAAGCGACCTCGCATTTGCAAAATTACAACAGAGGATAAAAATGAAAAGTTATCCGAGCTATGTTAATCCTACGGAAGACGTGGTTCCCTATTGCAGCGATCAGCAGTGCCAAGATAGAACAAGTTCGCTGATGATCTTAAAACGCTCCTGCTGCTGCTTCCTCCCCTCAGGAGGTGAGTATGGTATACAACACCGAGATGCTACAGTCTCAGCAGTTCTTCATGCCAGCCTCGACGCAGATGATGGATCATACAGGCGAACGCTGCCCACACCTTGATATAAAGTCTTCATTACAGTTATCACAAGTCTGTCGACGTACGCAACACACACGTCTGTCAAGGTAGATAACAGGTCTTACAGAAACGCTGTCAAAGCACTCATTTAACCCCCCCCCCCCCCCCGTGGAGTCTCACAGGAGTTTATCATTTTTTTCCCCCCAGTGTTCCGGAGGGCCCACAGCCCGCCCCTGGTGGCCACCGTGGCGGACTGTGCTTGTTGGCATGACTCAGATGGTGAGGCTCGGTGTTCGTGACCTCCGTCTAGGCCCGTGACATCATTCCCTCCGGCACCCGGACACTCAAGTCATTACAGGTGTGACTCACTGCCCAGCCACGGGCCCCACCTGGGTGGAGTGTCAGCACTGGTTCCGTGTGTTCCCTCCCCCAGTTGGTCTTTAAAAGGAATGGTCCGCAAGTCAGGAATGGTCTTTATATCCTAATGTCCACTTTTTTTTGCACCGGGTGTGGTTTTCTTACCATGAGTGTCCGTTATACGAGGTGTGGTTTATTTATTAAGGTGTAGCCTTGATCCTTATTATGGATATGTCTTTATGTTACATGTGGTCCTTGGAGTATGTGGCTTTTTTACATATATATGATTATGATAGAGAATGTGTGTGTTTGTGTGTGTGATTCTAGTTTGTGTTGCGAGGAAAGCATTTTACACTCGTTTTATCCCTTCTCTTAACCTTGTGTGTGTATTATATATACCATACCTTTACTCCTATATATGTACACACACACACAAACACACACACACACACACACACACACACACACATACACACACACATACACACCAGCTTAAGCCAGGTACCCATTTAGATATTGACCAGCCCTGAGGGGAGGATGAACAGTTGGGTTGGGTTATGTCTTGAGAAGTATATATATACATAGATAGATAGATAGATTGATAGACATAGATAAAGCATATGAATAGACGTTCAGTAATTATGTATACATATCTACCCACGTTAGATACATTGTGTTATATGGTTCACACCTTTGGCCATTCTCTCCTCTTG
>JAUTXX010263305.1:0-24872 GCA_032273605.1 Panulirus laevicauda | reverse complement strand
CTTTATATATATATATATATATATAATTTTACTTTACTTACCTTCCTACCCAAGGAATGCCTCCTTTCTTTTACAGTTCCTAAAGCACTCAGGTAGTTGGCCACACTTACTGGAAGGGACCACAGGTCATAAAGTGTTGTGATGTTATGCATGTGTCAGTGCAGGGGGTGTGGGGCACTTCACCATTAAGTGTATAGTGTCTTTATTGGTAGTTATGAAGTGTCTTGAGATGTGTTGAAATGATGTTTGCAGTATTCAGGAATGGATGATGTTCTGGGCATAGACAAGAAAGTGTAACTTGTGGATGTGTTGTTTCTGATGAGTGTGTTTAATGGGGTGTTAATTAACACCAAGTTGTGGTAGGCAGCTGCTTAGTGCTTGTTTGTTCACTTTGGTCTGTATATGTTTTGTAAAGTGTCTGTTGGGATGGTGAGTTCTCTGATTACAAGATGGTGAAATCTGAACCAGGGAGTATGCTTTTTTGTTTCTATTGGGAATTGGTGGTTAGTTTTGGAGTGGTTTGGATGGGAAGAGCCTTGTGCTGTAGCAAAGAAATGAATGCCCAGCATACCGAGGTAGGATTGTACTGGGAGGCTCTTTGTTTCTTCCTGTTGGTGTTTGTGGTCGTTACGCAGCAGATTATTGTTCTGAAATCTGTTCTGTGTGGTTTGTAGTTTTTTTATATTTCCTTTGGAAATGGTGAGGCATAGGTTGGGATGGTGCAGCAGAACTGTTTGTAGGGGGGTACTATGGGGTTCTTTTTCTTGACCAATTATGGTACCAGTTTGTTTTCAAAGGGTATACAGTTTGTGTAGCTTTAATGTTGATGTTTATGATGTGGAAGTGAAGGCTGTGTGTCATATGTGATGCCCACAATATTTTGTTTTATTGGGAGGGAGGAATTTGCTACAGTCAGTAGCAGAGTTGTGATGGACTCCTTTAGATTGGGAAGTTACTAGAGACTGTTCTCCTTTTCATACTGACAAGTATAAAACCTCAAAGTAGGTAACTTTCTACTTGAGGTGTAATACTATGAAGGCAAAGTCTAGTAAAACCAATACAGACATATATATTTTTTCTCATACTTGATCGCTGTTTCCCATATTAGCAAGGTAGTGCTAGGTAACAGATGAAGAAAGGCACATCCGCTTACATACACATTTATATCCATGTACATACATACACACATACATATATATTTATTATTATTATACTTGATCGCCATTTCCCGCATCAGCGAGGTAGTGCCAGGAAACAGACAAAGAAAAACCCATCCACTCATACACAAACATACATATATATACATTATTATTATTATTATTATTATTATACATGATCGCAGTTTCCCGTGTCAGTGAGGTAGCACCAGGAAACAGATGAAGATGGCCCATCCACTAGTGTACACATATATATATACATAAATGCTCATACACACACATATATCAACATATACATACATGAACATATACACATATATACACATGTACATATTCATACTTGCTTGCCTTCATCCATTCCTGGCGCGACCCTGCCCCACAGGAAACAGCATCACTACCTCCTGCTTCAGCGAGTTAGTGCCAGGAAAACAGACAAAAAAGGCCACATTTGTTCACACTCAGCTATATAAAAAAAAAGTCATCACAAAGGCCATAAAAGCTAAACACCCTCAGCACACTTACTGGTGCCAGATTTGCAAATTTTACAAACATTTCATGTACTCTACCTTAATGTTCACCTGACAGGTCATCCACCCTGTCAAAACCACAAACTATTCAAAATAAGACCATCCCAAAAATCACTGACTGACTCACAACCAGAAAAAATGAACAACTACACAATAAAACAAAAATGATTCTAATATAATCCTACATCTGTATGTACCCAATTTCTTGCAACAGCGTAGATCCCTACCATCCCACATACATACAAGATACACTTTTTAATCTGTATTCTGGACACCATCCATTTCTAACAAATTACCAACATCATTTTATCACATGACCCATTATGCCCAAGATGCCTTTCCCACACTGAACATTTATTCCTTAATTACCCTGTATTTACTCCATAGAAAAAAAAGTCACTCCACATAAACCCCAATGACTCCTGATGTGTCATATATAGTACAAGATTCCTCTGGTAGTTGACTGCAAGTGTGCCACATATAGTTATGGGCAATTAAAAAACCCAGGTGTGGTAAGAAGTATATTACTGGGAACTCAGACAATGTATATACTACCTTCACCCATATTGTTTTTCAACTCAGCAGGTACGAAACCATCAAAATGTCATGAAGGATAGTACGTCATGTTTGTGCTGCCCAGGCAGCAAAGAAAATGTGTATAAGTAATGTAAACAGACTTAATACGAAATATATGTAGATGTACAAAAATAATTAAATATATTTATTGGAAATTATGTCATGATTGCAATGACGTGTTTACATTATGCTGTCAGGAGGGACATTATATGGTATATGGTTAACAGTGCTATTCATTTGATAAGCTTAGTACCCACACATGTAATGTATTAATATACAGTTACATACGTATTTTTAAAGAAAAAAGCTTCCTGAGCACTGCACAAAGGGAGAGAGATTAAAAGGAAAGAAAATGTTAAAGATTCAAGAGAAACATTAATGAAAAAGGTGGAAAATGAAGACCACACTGAAAATTTTTTACTACAGTACTGGGTAAGGTAATGAGCAGTTCAATATGAGTATTTTACTACAAGAGACAGAGATGTAATGATGAAAAATGGTCGACGTCTGTTCATATGCATTAAGAAAACAAAAGTGAATGCTACTGTGCTGTGTGGTCACCAACAAAGCAAGCTAAAATAAACAAAGTACTAAGGAAATTTTACAAGTACAATAAATCTGAAGGAGTTGAACAAATGAACATGAAAAACTGAAAATGATTTACAGGAAACAGGCTACAAAGAAGATGAATTATAATTTTTGCAAGAAAACAAGTATAACATACGCAATCAAAAAATTTGTACTATAAAAACTTCACAAACTGGTTGACAAAAATTTCATGACATTTAAAAAAAAGGCACCAAGCAAATGTTCTCCAGAGCTCACAAAGAAAGCTGGCGAGACTCTGAGAACAATAAGAATACTCTTCAGCATTCTGCCAAACAAACTTAGAAATATATAGACTGAGTATTGAAATCTCCAGAAAGTTGGACATATGGTTAAAAAAAAATTTCTCATAAACCCAAGCTACATTACTATGAAATATATGTGGCAGTAGAAAACAACAGTAGCATGACAAAGGATACATCCTGGGGTTACTCAAAAGTAGACAGATCCATTCTCCCTTGTGTGTGATTACTTTTGTGTGTTAGATGGAAAGAGTTTTACACTTGTATTGCTATCTCTTAACTATGTATTTATTTATCATGTCTTTACTCTGATGCATTCACACACACATATCATAGTCAAATCCAGATGCCCTTTATCAACTAGCCCTGAAAGGAGGATGAACAGCTAGGATTGGCTGCATCTAGAATTCTAACCAATTCAGGCCCTCCCCAATGTGCGCCTATGCCATCTCATAGTCAGTAATGCAAACCACTACATAACAGAGGCTTGTGTGTATATATGTATGATGTAAAATTCTTAAAAAAGCCCAAATTAAAAACTTGAAGACTCGGCAAAAAATTTATGACAACAATGCTAACAGAGGCGTTCAACGCACAAAGCAATACCCATGCCTCCACCAACACAAAGAGCTGCTACTCCACGCTTTTTGCCAAGACGAACCATAGCATTAAGCAATGTTACGAGAATCCTTGCACCTGGAAAAGGAAAAAGAAAATATTTTTATTCTGACAGGACAGTAAATAAACTCCAGAATCCAAAAATTTACTCAATATTCTCCTTAGCATCACCTCTGATGTGAATGATCTTTGCTGCACACTTAATCTGATCTTCACTACTCCAATAATATCTGGTCTATTTTCCCTAATTTGATTCTTGAACTCTAGCTCTCTACCATGTACAATATTTCAAGTCTAAAATTCGCATCAATTAACATTCTTGACCTCTCAAAGGTAGTGCCAGGGCTGTTTTGGTATTTAGCCTTATCTCATAAAAGCATTTTTTCTGCCTTCCTACTACAATCCTTATTTCTTTCATGTTATCCCTTAGTCTATTTACCTCTGATGAATACTCACATGAATTCCTCCTTTCTCACAAGTTTCTAACCTGCATAAGAAGCTTCTGCCTAGGAAGCTTCATTATCTATTATTTTATTTTGCTTTGTCGCTGTCTCCCGCATTAATGAGGTAGTGCAAGGAAACAGACGAAAGAATGGCCCAACCCACCCACATACACAGAGATAATCATCATTAGGTCTCTCCTTATATCTTGACTACAGCTCCCCACTCTCTTGACAGTAAAGGTTAAATAAATGTAAAATGTCTCACTCTTATGCTAAAATATGTTGCCATGCTAACACACACTGTATATCTCTGTAGCAGTGCATCTTCCGACTCAATCTACTAATTATTTTGCAGAACTGATGCAAACAATCCCTAACTCAGGCTACAGTGTCACAAAAAGTTACAACCATTACATGCTGAACTCTACAGCACTGGAACATATGGACTAGTTTAATTTAGTTTAACCCAAAAAGTTTATCCTAAACCATACTCTTTGGTCTTAAGTTACCTTCAACTCACTCAACTTTAAAAGTAATGACTACTGATTGGGTCCAAAAGTATACTTTGTCTTTAAGAATGATATAAAATGCTGAATAACTGTATGAACACTATGAAGGACTAATCATATTCATGTACGGATTGGGTCCAAAAGTATAATACTTTGTAAAAATGATATAAAAAGCTGAATAACTGTATGAACACTATGAAGGATTAATCATAGTCATAGCAATTTACTTTCCCATGATGATAAAGTATAAAATTATTGTTAATTTTTTGCTAAATCTAAAATGAGGGCTGGAAATTTCTAAATTTTTTGATTATGTAAATTAAAGACTAGGAAGCTGCAAATGAGAGCATGATAAAAGAGATATCACTGCATTTCTATTCCACACCCATAAGGCATGTAAGAATATAGTTTTGTTAATCTTACATATGCAGGTACTGTCAGTTTATATCTAAGTTGAATATACATTAAGTTAAAAATATACAGCCAAAAATTATAAGAATTTTATTTTGGTCATCGTTCAATACATGAATATTTCCTACCTGATGCTCCAATTGGATGGCCCAAAGCAATGGCACCACCACTGACATTAACTCTTTCCATATTAATGCCAAGTTCTTGGATAACTGCTAAGCTCTGAGCAGCAAAAGCTTCATTTAGCTCCCATAGATCTACTTTATGTATGTCCCAGCCAGCTTTCTTCAACTGTAAAAAAGTCTTTTAATTACTCTTACACTAGCGAGTCATAGGGTGGGGGAAGGGAGTAAAGGTTCTGATGAATGTGTGGAAAGAGGGAATCTCATCTAGGAAGGAAAAAATGGGTATGTTTGAAAGAATAGATGTCCCACTAATGTTACCTGGATGTGAGGCATAGGCTGTAGATAAGGCTGTGTGGAGTATGATAGATGAGTTGGAAATGAAATGTTTGAGGACAATATGTGGCATGAGGTGGATTGATCGAGTAATTAATGAAGGTTGAGAGATGTGTGGTAATAAAAAAGAGTGGTTGAGAGAGCAGAGGAGGGTGTTTAGAAATGGTTTGGACACGTGGAGAGAATGAATAAGGAAAGGTTGACAAAAAAGGATATATGTGACAAAAGTGGAGGGAACAGGGAGACCAAACAGGAAGGTAAAAGGTGTGCATGAAATACAGTGAATTGGAACGATGTGATATACTAGGGTTCATGTGATGGGGTAAACCATGGACAGGGCTGTGGCACCTGGTTGTGGATAGGGAGCTGTGGTTTTTGTGTATTACACATGACAACTAAAGAATGGATGTGGCTTTTCTTCATTAATTCATGGCACTACCTTGCTAATGAAGGGAACAGCAATCAAATACAAAAAACTAACTGACTTTTAAAGGAATACTAATCATTTGGTAATACCTGGTTTTTACAAAAGCATATGCTTAGAAAGTTTTGACTATGATGTGAATTGATGATAGGCCTAGTAAAGGTGCTCCTAAAATGGGACAAATGTGAGAGCAAAAGAAAATTTACTCTGAAATATACAAGTATCAGGAATATGTAATGACATCTAGAGTGTTTAATAACTTTTATGGATGGGGCACTGCATGATATGAGATGAGATAGTTGGGAGTGACTGTTATATGTGAGCCATGATGCAACTAAATATAAGCTGCATCTAGGGTGTTGGGTACACTGGAAATATTTAATGAAATATTTAACAAGAGCCTGTAGTGTTTTTCCCAACAATTCTCAAACCTGCTCTCGCACAAAATATTTTCCTCATTATACCAGAATTTTGTCTCCCCTCAGCCCTGTGTAATGTTAGTTTTCTCTGGACATCCTTAACTACATCTAACATTCATCTCAACTAAGTTTCACATTCCTGTTCCACTCTAACAATCACAGTACCCTCCCTTTTATCTACATTCACAGTTTTGTAATTTAAATGTAAATTTGTGTCCAATGCCAGAGCTAATCATTATTTCATGCCAAGGCCTACGAGTAAGCAAACTCTTTATTGCCTTTTTATATTTTTATCCCTTACATTGTTTTCTAATATTGTGAAAAAAATTTTTCCACAATTTCCTTTTCAATGTAGTGAAATTATTGTCTTCCCTATCTCATCGATGAACTTTACATTATTCCAGATTATACAGATGGGAAGAAAGTGCTCTTGTACCACATCACCCCTTCTTTCTGCATCTTATGTATCCCTCATCAAGTTCTCAAATTCTACTGTATTTCTCCTTTAACATATCCAAACTCCTTAACCCTAATGTACTTAATTCTACTCTTTTGATATCAAAGATATCTTACAAATCCATTCACCCCAAGCTCACATAATTCCTTGCCACCCATAACACAATTTTGAACATGAACTTCAGAATTCACAGGCTGTCAATAAGTGAATGAGTTACAACTATACTACTTTGTTAAGCCTGATATTCTACTTACAGCAGCTTTGATGGCAGGAATAGGCCCAGTACCCATAATGGATGGGTCTACCCCTGCTTGTGCCCAGGCAACAATTGAGGCTAAGGGCTTGACCTCTCGATTCTTAGCCTCATTCTCACTGGTTAAAACTAATGCTGCAGCACCATCATTAATACCTGATGAATTTCCTGCTGTCACTGAGCCACTGCCATCCTGTAACATGAATAGATAATCAATTAAGTAACACTTTCCAGTAACTAGGGGTCATAAGATCCACAGTGTATGGAAAAGTAGGGAAAAGACTGATGGGCTGCAATGAAAGAGAAATGGTGAATGGGAATTCATGGCTATGACAACAGTGCAACCACAAATATGTATGGGTGAATAGTTCTGAGGGTAAACAGGATTAATGAATCAAGTGCCAACTGTCATGTGTGCAGATGAGATGTATGTGAAAATGAGAGGGCAGATATAATATCTAATCATTTCTTAGTTTCAGTAAGTGTGGAAGTTTCAGGTGGGTTTTGGGAAAGAAGTGATATACTTGTGACAGGAGTTCAGAAAGTCAATGAGATTAGAAATGTGGCCTTTAACTCCTGGAGACATAATTACCATGAAAGTATGTTAAGAATAAAAGAAAAAATAGGATGTGAAAGGTGTTTAGGGGAGCAATGCTTAAGTGTGCAGATGATGTGTATGGCATGAGGAAGTATAAGAAGGGTAATGTGTGGTGGAACGAGGAAACTAAATCAAGTGAAATAGGAAAGGGAACATGTATGGAAAGTGATGCACAGGAAGGAGTGTGCATGATGAGAAGAGTACAAGAGAAAGTGGTTGGAGATCAATAGAAAGGTACAGAGCTGAAATTACTTTGGAAATAAGTGAATAGTTAAGAAGAAGAAAAATGGAATGGACAGAGATAAGATGAGAAAGAGGTAAATAACAAAGGTGTATCACAAGAGACAGAGTATTTTAAAGAATTGCCACATGTGTTGTATGATAAGGAGGCAAAAGGATTTAGCTTGGGATGAATTGGAATGTAATGACGAATCAATAAGAATGGGACAGTGAACAGAGAGCAGGAAGTGAAAGCCTTGCACAAGATTAAATGTGATACTGTTAGGAGTGGATGAGACTGGGGGCAAGTTTCTCAAGAGGGGATGGTGGTGATCAGTTAGTCTGGCAACTCAGTTTATGTATGGTGCTGGATAAGGTACCTCATGATTGGTAAAGTTCATGTATAGTGCCCCTCAATAATGGTAGGTGAAACAAAAATGGCAATTTGAATTATATACACACACACACAACTATATTCAGTCAGTCTTTCCTCACTCATTATCTCCATATGTCCAAACCATTTCAACACACCCTCTTTTGCTCTGTCAACCACACTCTTTTCATTATCACACATCTCTCTTCCCCTTTCATTACTTACTCAATCAAACCACCTCACACCATATACTGTCCTCAAACATTTCATTTCCAATACATCCACCCTCTGCCACACAGCCTTATCTATAGCCCATGCCTTGCCTCCATAAAATATTGCAGGGACTACTATATCATTCATCACTCCCAGAACCTCGCCCCCTCAGCCACCATACAAGTCAGTTCCTCTTCCATGGTTCCATTCCCTGCCATGTTCACTCCCAGGTATCTGAAACAATTCACTTCCTCCAATTTTTCTCCATTCAAACTTGCTCCAACCAACTTCCCTCAACCCTGCTAAACCAATTAACTTTACTTTTATTCACATTTACTCTCAACTTCCTCCTTTTACACACAACTGCAAACTCATTAACCAACCTCTACAGTTTCTCACTTGAATCTGCCACCAGTACTGTGTCATCAACAAACAAGAACTGACTCACTTCCCAGGCACTCTCATTCCTCAAAGACTGCATATTTGCCCCACTGATGCTTCCTTGTTGAGGCATAAGTAATTACATATTAGAAACAGTCTGCTAAGTATATCTACTAAGGTATATGAGTTGTGGTGCTGTTCACAGATGATGACTGGGAAGAAGTAATACACCTTCAGGATGTTGGGGCATGTGAGCTAGTTGTTCCTATGAAGAATGTGTGTGAAAAAGAGGGAGAAACTTATTTGTAAGTGGCATATAGGGATCTAGGAAAAGCATATGATAGGGTTGACAGATCCTTTATGGAGGGCGATATGGATATAAGAGTAAATGGAAAGAGTGAAACTGCAGCGAGGATTTTTTCCCTAAAGTATACAGAGTTATCACCCAGCTGTTCTTGCTCTGATAACTGATATGGTTACTATGTAACACTTGAAGGTAAAGTACTGATAACATGTGCATCTGTAATTGCATGTAAAAATCTTTTTCATACTCACAGTAACAAAACAGGGTTTTAAACGGGATAAACCGTCCATAGTTGAGCCATTTCGTGGAAATTCATCCACTTTTACTTCTGTTGCACCTTTCCGGCCTGGAACTAGAACTGGTATGATCTCTTGGTCAAAGTGGCCTGCTTTTTGAGCAACCTCTGTTTTTTCTTGAGATTTCAAGGCAAACATATCCTGCTGGGCTCGTGTTATATTCCATGCCTTTGCCACATTCTCCGCTGAAATGTTCAACTAAATATATTACAGGCACTTCCAAGAGAAAGAAAATGAGATGCTAAATATCATCGAAATGGTACAAATTTTGCCAGAGGTGGCACAGTGTACTGTAATTCAAAATGGTACTGTACATTTTTTTACACAAGTATTTTCAGATTTTTTCAGTACCATTTTCAAACCTTTTATTACCATTGCTGGTTCCTTTGGGATTCTGTGCACCCATAAATTATCACTTTGGGTGCATCTGGTGGCAGACTGAGAACTACAGGCAAAATCTTTTGGCTGAGTTACTGCCTTTAGGTTTATGCAGCTGTCCTTGATATCAGTAGGTTCTATAAACTGTGGTATCAAATTTTGGTCACTTAACATTGAGTTTAAGTTATGATATTATGAAATGATATTTAGATTCAATTACCATGTGTAACACTCTGGTTGCAGCTGACAGAACTTGGATGAACATTGACTAAGATAACTGATGTAATTGTGTTTCTGCAATGTAACATTTAGGACTTATCATTTATATGAAATGAGAGATGAAAATTTATGTATTGACACTGTAGTATCACTGACTATGAGACATTCATGGGCTGCCCAGGTTCTAATGTATAGGTTCAAATCCTGGTTGTGTCAGTCAGTCCAAGGGGAACCCAGATGTTCATTCTCCCAAAGGTTGGTTGATGAAATGGGTACCTGGCTTAGGCTAGGGTTTATATATATATGTTGAAGATGCAGTACAAAAAAAAAGCAATATTATCACCCAGCTTACCATAAGATTCAATGGAATAAAGGTAAGGTTTTCTTCCCAAGCTGTCAACTTTAAAAAAATAATAAATAAATGCCAAGAAACATACAGTACAATATAGGTACCCTGTATATTATTTCTTTCTTTCATACTATTCGCCATTTCCCGCGAAGCGAGGTAGCACCAAGAACAGAGGACTGGGCCCTTGAGGGAACATCCTCACCCGGGCCCCCTCTCTGTTCCCTCTTTTGGAAAATGAAAAAAAAAAATTATATTATTACTGTATATTATTACTATAAGTATTTAAGTAAGAAATACAGATTGAAATACATTGTGTTAAAGTGAAAATATACTACTGTTAGCACCGGTATGTTATACTGATTCTGATCTTCAATCCAGACACTTTACATTCACTGTGTTCTCCATAACTTCATCTTTGGTACTAGCAATCTTCATTGCACTGAACGGTTTCATATTGGAGGCATAATGCCTCTCTAAAACTGCCCCCTCATTTTTTTTTCACTAATATAAAATAGTAGGGAAACCAATAGTCATGGCAATATCAAAACCACACTGACCAGCATCAAAATGCCTTGAAATGCTTTAAACTTTACTTCCATGCTTATTCTCTTCAAGCTTCTCTTCTTTCCACAAGCACATGACTCACTTTAACTCTTTCCAATCACACAGTAGTACCAAATTGAGGATATACACAATACAACAAACAAATTCAGGGTGTATGACCAATGTAAGTCACATGTGTCAGACTTAGATCCATTTGTTGGTGCTGCAGGCATCAATGGAAAAAAAAGTTGTCCCCTTCCATGATGTGCATTTTTAAAAACTTTTAAACTTTTCCATGTTAATTTTTCCTTGTGGATACCACATGAGCAAAACAATGAACACTGAAGCAGCAGATAGTGGTAATAAGGTAGTTGAAGTATGAGACAAGGGTAAGCTTTTTATTTCTACTTAACAGTGGGTCATTAGTTAGGGAGTGATTTGGATGAGAGGGGTCCAGTGCTTCTACATATATTGAACACAGCATAAAAATAATAGGACCCACATATAACATTAAAGTAATTAAGAGGGGTGGAAATGGGAGGCTGGAAATCCTTCCCTCCTGTATCAGCATTTTCTATAAGTAGGAACGAAAGAAGAGTGAAGCTAGGGCTTGTCAAGTGGCTCTGTAATATGAAAATAACAAAGAAAAAGAGATATGAGAAAAGGTAATCCCTTAAATCTCCCACAACAACTTCCAGAAGAAACAAGATTAAAATCATCTGCTAAACAGTATAGTAGTTTAAATAAAATGAAAGCTTAAGGATGAACCATATAGCTATTACACCATAGTTTCTTTATAATTCCACTAATCCAAGGCCTCTAGAAAAAAGGAATGTCTGAAATAATACTTGCAATAACTACCACATATTTGTGTGACAAACCTAATAAGACATTAACCAATGTCATCTTATGCTATCTTCCATTAATGTTGAGGTGAAATAGAAAATGAGTAAGGAGATTTCTCTATAAAATAGTTAGTAATAACACACACTCAACCCTACCTAGAATAAGTTTATACCCCAGGTCTCCCGAGCTGTGAAAAGAAAGTATCATTTCACCACAATGTCCCTTTCAAGAGACTACAAAGCAAGGTATGAAATTTACTCTTTTTAGTTTTATAAACAATCTACATATACATACTTGTGAAAGATCAAAAATAACTTAAAACAAATATTTCTTACCTGTAACTCCCATATGGTAGTCATGAAAAGCATCTGTTAATCCATCAAACATCATTGTGTCTACCATGGTCATAGATCCCATCTTTACTGGTGAGCGTAAGTGTGCAGCATGAGGGGCCTGACTCATGCTTTCCTGACCACCACAAACTACTATTGCTGCATCTCCCACCATTATTGCTTGGTAACCCATACAAACTGATCTGTACAAAAACACACTACAAATCACAATACTTACTAAACAGTTAAAAACTCTGTTATACATGTTATTCACCACCTTAATCATGCAATGTCATCATCCATATTGATATCCTTACCTGAGACCTGAGCCACAAAGCATATTGACAACTGATGATGGGACACTGTAGGGGAGGCCAGCACTAACAGCTGCTTGGCGAGCTGGGTTCTGACCCTGTCCTCCAGTTAACACCTACAAAAAAAATGTAATAATCATATGCAAATAAATGAAAAAATTAAGTATTTAAAATAAAGACATTAAAGCAGTTCTGATACTAAAAACTAAGTTGATCATGAAAAGAAATTCAATACAATAGTAGAACTAAAAGTAAAGATCATCCTTTAGAGCACCTTAAAAGCTTTTCTACGCGCCTAAACCTTGGATCTTGTAAATGCGTGTCATTATGTACTTGTAATCGCCTTACAGACTATACTCATCAGGGAGAATGGTCTGTAGTTCAGTAGCTCTTCATGGTCTTTTTTTTTTTTTTTCTTATAAGCAGGTATGACATTTTCCCTTTTGCACTCCCTTGACACCCTACCTTTTTCCAACAACATTAACAGTATTTCAAAAAGTCTGTCCATCTCACCAGGTTGGGGTTATGGCATTCTCCATCGTGAATATATTTTTGAACTTGTTTTTCAATTCCTTACGTATTCTTGCATCATCCTCTATGATTGTTTCCACTGAGGCCCTTAGCCTGAATAGATGCTGTTTATATGGCAAATTACTGCAGTTGAATTTGTTGAACATTTTGTATTTTCTCCTACCTGCTTCACAATACTCTCTGTTCCTCCTTTCTTATCCTGCTTAGGTGTTGCCAGGTATCATCTGCAAGAGGTTACACCACGAGTGAAAAGTCACCTTTGGCGATGATGTAACATTGGGAATACAATCTTGTCAAAGAACTTCTCGCCTCAAAAGAGTCTACATTAACTTGCTAATGAAAGTAGCATGGACTTGAGCAGTTGAAGCTTTTAGAAAGAGGTCCTGGCTATCACCAGGACTCTCATAAAAATGGGTCCTGGGGTAATTATGGATTAATATCATACTATACTCGTTCCTTGTTCTCCTATACCTTGGAAATAAGTGTGCAAATACTATTTGAGTGTTACAGCAAGACTTTTATGCTCATACTTCCCCATCACTTAATCTGGTATGTATGTATTGTCTTTATTCCTTTGTGAGTACACACAAACACACACCCGAGGCAAAGTCAGGTACCCAGTTACTGATCACCCCTGAAGGGGAGATGAACAGCTAGGATTGGCTGGGGGCAAATGCTGTGCCTTAGACT
This sequence comes from Panulirus laevicauda, assembly GCA_032273605.1. Classification (NCBI taxonomy): domain Eukaryota; kingdom Metazoa; phylum Arthropoda; class Malacostraca; order Decapoda; family Palinuridae; genus Panulirus; species Panulirus laevicauda. Next base: position 11,186 of record JAUTXX010263305.1, on the reverse strand, counting down.
GGAATCCATGTAGGCCAGAACCAGGGCAGGAATGTGCTATTTCATGGTCAGGTAACATAACCACTAAAGCACAGAGGCCCACGTGTGCGAGTAATTCCCTAAATGTAATTACATGTAAGGTATGTATGGGAAGAGTGGATTGAGAAAAAAAAATTTTTAAATCCCCAATATAGTGAAAGGTCCCACTAAAATATCATAGACCTCCTGGAATGAATAATCTTTACATTACCAAATAAAAAAAAATGAAGCCCACAAAAGGCTGCATTCAAGTCTCAAAGGATTTCTATTGTTATAAAAATAAACATACTGTACCTCCACCCTGCAACAAAACCTGCTCCACCCATCACAATTTTTACTCTACAGCCAATATATATTACATTCTTCTTTGATTTTCTATGTCTACATCTTTTTATTTTTTACTGAAACTAATGGTGGAGTATAGCTAATCAATGACACATGCATTCATCCCCAAGGTTCAACGTAATTTTACTTGTAAGGAACCATGAGCAGCAAACTAAATTAAAGAATGAAAACAAAACAATATTTCCACCAAAATAGTTTCATTAGATATAAGGCAACATACTTATTCTAAGGAACAAAGATACATGGCTGTATCTTCATTCCAGTAAGCCAAATTCCCTCCCATTCCCTTCCATTTACACAGTACTATGATAAAGGGTTAAAATAAAAAGGCCTCTTGCCCCCACAAAACTTCAAGTTAGATGTCCAACTAAAAAATAAAAACCACCCTTTGGATCTCCATCACAAAATATTTTCCATGCTTCACAAAGTCATATTTTGCCAAAGCTTTCTCAAGAGTGATAATTAAGGAATGAGAGCCATTCTTACTTTCTTTCAGCTAATGTAATGCCTTTCTGCTTTTATTTTCAGCTGGTGGTGCAAGTTCATTTAACAAAACTAACATGGTGCAAGCATAGTGAAAAACGAGATTGGATGAGCTCTCATGGTCTTGTTTAATTCAAGTTGAAAGTGCAACTTACAACTGAAAACCACAGAATCTTGTAAGAAATTTTTTAATGTATTCCCTGTAAATCAAAATATCTGCATATGTAATTTTGTGATTACACAAATACCTACAGGGATGAAGCCAATCCTAATGACAGCTAACTGAATTCTTTTTGATAACATGCTGTGTCATGTTTCCCCTCCGATCCACCCTTTTGTTTCCTCCTTCAACCATACAGTCAGCCTCAAGCATTGCATGATCATTTTTCCAACTGGTGCATCATATCTGATATGCTCCATTTCAATGCTGCTAAGCGTAAGTGCTAGCAGCAGTAATGAATCAGTCCCTCTGGCTCTCATATGCTCGGTGATGTGCTAATACAAGGAATTCTCCTGCTTGCATTTTAGGAACTGATGTCTCCATGATTCAGTATCTCCATGAAGGTCTAAATTTTCAACTACAGGTTGATTGTAACTGAAATCTCCTATTGCCAGACTTTACTATCAACAAGGAGGGAGTCCATATTTCATTCAACTTGCTGACTGTTCCTTCACTGCTATCATTTGTAGTGTTATGGACCCAACTGTCTGTCAGATACGTACCTAAGTCACAAATTATTTTTCACATTTATAAATTATATATATATAAATTATGCATTAAAATGTCAAAATATATACAGGTAAGTCAAAACATATACAGTACACTACAATTTCGACAGCAAAATTTATGCAGTAAGCAGATTAATTTAAGGAATAGTATACTATCTCGGTAATGTATGTTTGTCCTCTTTAAGAAACTTTATTTACAACCTTATGCCATCATTACTAACTATGTGTATTCATCCTCATATCGTGTGAAATGCCAAAATGTTAAGTATCCCAAATATTTGGAAAAAAATCCAATGAAATACAAAGATGAGAGAATGTTTAACTGTGAGTTCATTAAATTTACATGAAAAGCTTGCAAGATGATTTGTGGCTGGAAAAAAAATGCAGCCTACTTGTGGTGGGATGCCATCTGAGAAACTGAAAAGAAAGTTTTCTTACCTGTCCAAACAGTACTTCAGAAACATCTTCAGGTGCAATTCTTACTCGAGCCAGGGCTTCTTTAATAACAACAGCACCCAATTCATGGGACCGTAATGTTGATAATGATCCATTCAATGAGCCTATTGACATAAAAAACGTAAATAAATACCTGCCACACAAAGTAGGAATATATCTTGACTCAGTTAGGTATATGAGCTTATGGCTCTATCTAGAAGAGCATGATATGGTCACATGGGGCTGATGGAGCAAGTGTGGTTATGGAGTAAGAGGGGTTACAGTCGATGGAAATTAAAGTCAGATCATAGAAACGATCTATTTAAAGACAAAAGATGACAATAATGTTTATTATGTACAATTACCCCAGGACCAATTTCTAAGAGAGAGTCTTGGTGTTATCCAGGACCTTTCTAAAGGTTCCTGCAGCCCAAGCCTGCACTACTATCCAGTGGCAAAGAAATGTAAACTACTTTGGAATGACATTTCCTAATGATACAGCCTCTTCAGAGGTGACTTTTCACTTGCAGTGTAACCTCAAGCAGGCAGATTCCAGTAACATCTGTCAACAATGTCATGTCGATATATGTAACCGCAGCTGTATGAAAATCATTACCAATAATGGTATGGTTTAGGTATCCCACACCAGTAGCTTTGAAATACAATAATTTGTTTTATAAGGGAAGTATGGTGTGTGGAGAATAGAATGAGAGTGGCATGACTTTTTTTTTTTTTTACTAATAATAACAACGGCAGTGGGGAGGGCTATGTAGATCAAGAAAAAGGTGAGGTGTGAAAAGTAAGTCTGTGAAACATATCTGGGACCCAATAAATCTAGATAAATATCACCTGTATTCCCCAAACAATTGACAATTATCTCATTTTCAACCTAACTTTATTATTAGTGGAATAAGGTTCAACAGACGTACAATAACTGACAGACTGTGACAGGCTGAGATATCAGAAACTTGGGAATGTATTGATAGGTTTACTGTGACTTTATGAAGGCCTCAAATAGATAAAAAATCACATTGATGAGTGATAAACAAGTTTAGATATTAGAAAAGTGATCCAGTACTAGGATGCATTGAAGCCTTCATGAGTAAGATGAAGCAGAGTGATTGCAAATGGGGAAATTTTCAAGTGAGTGGACGACCTAAGCAGAATCTAATCAGTGCTTGACCCAATCCTCATTGATATTATGTTCATATATATTTGCAGGTGATAGAAATGGCTTTAAAGGCATATCTAAAGGATGCCAGGCAGTTCGACCCCTACCAGCAGTTCAGTCCACAAACATTTACAGACTCGGTAAACGTACCAAACCAGTCCTAACCACATCAATGCTAACAACCCAACCAAACCTATAACAAGAGGACTCCACGGGAGGCCTACAGTCAGAGGAGGGAGATCTGTGAGTAGTTGCTACGCCACTTAAATTGTTTCTCTTCATACAAGTCATTTACAATCCAACCAAAAATTTCTGTAATTTTCCTTTGTATAATGTCGGACATAGTATGACTCAATAAGTAAACTTTATCTTGTACTGAGAAACTTATATAATAGGGATCCCATATCAGAGTTACATGACATGTTATACAACTTAACTCAATATTCCAGCATGACAACTACTGTCAAGGAACTTCCCCATTCCTTAACTTCTACTCTCGTCTCTTGCCTAAATTAATATAGTTCACTTAGTAGATTCACACTATTCTTTTCACCTTTATAAAAAGACTACTTTCTTGTTCCCTCTGGTCATATATTAATTAATATTGCCCTACTCTTGTCTCCAACTTTAGACAGTTCTTCTCGTCCCATTTACACATCAGAAAGCAGAACATTAAACTCCCTTGCCCCCAATACATATATGAAACTAGAATCTCTTACTCTATATATATTATTATTATATACCAGATAAATCATCACTTACCAACAGGTGTACGAACTGCAGATAATATAACAACGCGGTTAGTCGCCATCCCGGTGAAATAATTATTTTGTGCGTGTAAGAGTAGAGGAGGAGTAAATTTGAGTCACCAGTCCACCAGCTCTGGGAGTACTGACTCTCCTGGTCTCCGGGACTGAGACTCTGGCCGTCTGGGACGCGTGTCAACACACCCTTACCGGCAGGGAAAACGGACTGAAAAATATTTGTATAAAAAAAAATAATAATCGTCAAAAAGTAATAATTATCATCGAGACTTAAGGCTATTGCGAGATATACGAGACGCAAATTGTGAGCTGTTGTGGAATTTTGCAAAAATATCAATGAGGAAATGGTTTTTGTTATATTTTGGCCACACAAGGGAGATTTTTATGTTAATTTACAGGAAATCTATATAATTATGGAAAATAAACGTGACGACTTCCTCATGGGATTTCCGTGACTCACTAAATTGATTTCATGGCTAAGCTCTTTGTGGTAAGCTCATGAAATTGTTTTATCGCCGTCATTTGCCAGTTTTGTAATGTTACATTAACATTCAATGCTTTGACTGTATTTTATACTGACACCTTAGTTTAAGATGGCAGAAAAATTATATTGATTCTTATAAAATGCAGGAAACAGCTTTTAATGGCGTCAGATCTCAAAAAAAAAAAATATCTTGAGCATGACTGCGATTCCTAAGTGGGAATGTTTGCGCTTAACAGTAACCAGACATTTAATTTTAAGAATTCAGTGATTTTTCTGAGCAATATGTATTGAAACAAGACTGAAAAACGCGTGTCGACAACTCTGTCGTAGAAGTGCAAAACAAAAATTTGGTACAGTTACGTTGGTCTGGATTACCAGGATTTCTTTTCTGGTTACAATGTCTGTTGAGGGGTCTGACTATTTATATTGCAGCGTACATATATACTGGACTGAACACTTAAAAGACTAATTAATATGTCGCTTCAGACGAGATGGTGGATGAGTAGATTGCCTCTGAATTTCTTGAAAGCATGTTTGCTATCAGCTCGTGGCACTACGTGTGTCACCTACCATCCGCTGAGTGGTATTTTATATCTCACCTTCCATTGAGTGACATGTATCACCCGACAAAAGACATGTATAATCACACTACGAGCAGTGTGACCCCAATAACTATTGCGGTCTACCGCATAACGGCTATGAAAAATGTGGCCCACATGTCTTATGAGTGACCACCATATATAATTGGTTATGGATAATGTGGCCCACTAGAGCAGCTGTGGTCCCGTACAGTATAGCCTAAATAGAGAAGCTGTGACCACACAGACAGGCCCACCAATATTTTGCCGACGAGTGCGGCTGTGGACATGGGTAGTGTGGCCCAGCTATTCATTTTCGACCATTATCTCTGAACACGGAGAGTGTGACCCACCTATGCATTACTGACCAATGCAGCTGGGGTCAAGGTCAGTGTGGCCCTCCTATCTTCCCCCGACCACTTCAACTGTAGCCAAGGACTATGGTCAACCTTTGCATCGCCGGCCATGAACCCTGCAGTGTGACGGCGTATACCATAAACTCCAATTTGATTAACTAATATTGTATTTTCATTATACTTTTCGACAGAGGAAAGGTGAGATTATTTGACATGTTTCTTATACTTAAAGTGAGGATGGTGTACGTATGGACAAAAGTGATGTGTTCACACAAATGGACGTGTGAACTGTGATATACGAACATGGAACGGTAGGTGAAAGTTTAGAAAGTTATATTACAGCAAAGAAAGATTAAGATATGGGGCCCCGCGTGTATAAAACTACTGAAACTCCCTACCCTTACAGTACAGGTAGGTAATTAATTACATATAGAGGAAGAGGGGGGTGGGGAAAATATTATTGCTTATAGTCCTTGAGAGTTGAAAGTATGCATTAGATTTTAGATTCAGCATTAGACTATCTGTTATACTGTATCATTTATCTTCTACTGATAAAGTCGCCTGTCCGTCACCTGTCAGGTGAGTCGCTTCTGCTATTACCTAATAGTTTATAAAATAAAAAAAAAATCCGGAAACCATTGGTAATTTAAAGTCCCTAGGGCTGATCATTTTAAAAACGTGGATTGTGTGATTTTGTAATGAATTCTTGTTAGATGGAAGGCTTTCTGTTACTTTTTCATTATGGAAAAGGTAAGTTCCCAGCCCAATGACGATAATGTCAGGAAAATCTATATTATGTCTGATATATGCTCTTTTATTTAATATTTGTTGGTCATACTCGTGTTCCTTGTATACAGTGTTATTCCGAGTAAAGTTGACAATTGATATTATCAAAAAGGGATATCCTGTGTGGACGTAAGTAGTATTTGTTATCGAACGCCTTGGAGTTTAAATTTGATGAAATACGATCGGCTGCACTCATTTCTTTAACTTTATTTATTCTTTATGAAAGTTTTATGGCAAATTCATGTCAATAATGAGAAATAAAAAGATACAAATAAGTACTTGAAACCCGAAAATTATCGATTGATAAACTTTTTTTTTGATAATCACAAACCTCGAGTTATACAACGCAAAATAGATTCGTTATGTTCAATTTCCTTCCATTGTGGGGAATTTTGTGACATAGCGACTGGAATTCAAAAGCGCTTTCTAACCATCACCTGGAAGTATGGCTTCTTGTTCATGCCTGGGCCACTGAAGGTGAACGCCCACGTAAAAAGGAGAAATGTCATGATATTCAACAAGTTGAATCCTGTGATCCACACCTAACTGTCACGTTCCCACAGCTGTTCCCCAACTTTCCATTCTCACACCGTTTTATTAGAAACTAAAAGTGATAACTGGAGATGCCTTCTATATAGGTATGAGGATTCAATGAATGAAACTGATATTGGTACGTTGGAATTATTCACTACCATTGAATACCACAAAAAACTTCAATGAATAAAGCAAGGGGAAAGAAATTAGTTTTATACCTAAGTTGTATGGAATGATCATCGAAATGTTCATGGTTAGTAACATCCCAAATTGTTCCAGGAAATGGAGAGATAAGCAAAATTAACGTACTATAAGTATGTTGTAATACCAACATAATGTGTATTCTTATAAAGGTAGATTAATTCTACAGACAATGTTCTTACAATATTTTAAGGTAAATACGATAAAAAGTCTTTAGAATCTAGATCAGTTTCTTAAAAGTGAGTAATTATATATGAATGAGAGGAATGAGAAATAAGAGATAGGTTGGAAGTGTTGGCAGGCCTGTCAATACTACAAGTTAGAACTGGACGCCGTGGTGCAACTGTTTTCCCAATCCCCACACCCGTTTCCTCTATTTACTTGTCTTAACTCGTTTTATTCATGGCCTTTCTCGTGGCTGACAGCACCACTGGCCCTTAAAGTGTTACACTATGTAGTGCCCACAGTGGAAATCAGAAGGTAAGCGTGTCTCCGCCAGCAGTGTGGTTATGTCAAGATTTATCATCAAGGACGCGCCATTACAATAATAATGCCTCGCCATCATTCTAGATGCACTGGAAATAACATGTGAACTGTAAGCGAAGTCTGCCACAAATTCACCAGATGGTTGAGGTATTGATGTGAACTGTTTTGATCTTACAGGAGCTAGAGTTTAAGTGATGGACAATAGGTATGTGTATGGTGCATGCTTTTTTTTGCCGGTTGCAAAGATGGACAAAATTCCATAAGATATTGTTTATGTAACCACATTTATCTTTTGCGACAGAATGGTCACTGGGAGAAAAGAGAACTCATTAATGGCAATAGGACAGACGTCAAAAAAAAAATTTACGTCGTATCGTTAGCTTCGAGGCTACGGAATAGTGATTAATTTACACGTATTCAACCAAACTAGAATGACTGAGTAAAATTAATGCATTCAGTCTTGGTCGTTCATTTCTTTCATTTGTATCAAACGGTGTAAAGAATGTTAGTTTTAGGTTAGCTTTGTCTTTTTAGTGAAGGTCAGGTTCCTCATACGAGACTAGTTTAGCCTCGCATTACTTCTATCTTTGGATATGGATTGACATTGTTCTGCAATACCAAATTAATTTTTAGATTAATGTTTAGAGAATACACAAGCAATTGCAGGTCATGTGTTTGAGCCCTTGTGATTCATAGGTATATATTAAACAAGACAATAGTAGTGAGGGTTATGCACATCAGAAAATATTATTGGGTATTATTACCATTTCACACATCCAGCTAATTATAGGTTTGGTTGAAATTGTTTTTGATGTCTTTTGAATGATTCTGCCCTTTATTTCTATCAGAAACCACTATTTTTTTGTAATTTCTCCCATCTTAAACCCCGGTTCGCAGGTGAATGAAACGGTAGTATTACTATATACTGGGCTGACTTATATAAGATTAGGTTAGAGTATGGATATGTGTATTTTAGTGATAGAGAGTGATAAGAATTGTACCAAAGGATTCCTTATACTGTATAGCTGAGTGGGTTTGTACCCGTAGTCCTCCTACAAATTGATGTTCCTTTGAAATGGACAAGGCTTGGAATTAGAGGGAAATAGTTGGTTAAAACTAATTCATACCAAGTGTTTCATAGTGTAAGGAAAGTTTGGTTACACTCACATCTATTTCTATCAGCTAGATCAAGAGAAATGCCTATAATGGCCCAAAGTAATTTCATTGTTCTTAGCAAATGACCATGCCAAGGATAGGTGACAAAACATTCATCTGGCACTTTCTTTAGCTTCTGTGTTTATATTTGGTAATTTACCTGTTATTGGATTGTTCAGGTTCTATAGTTATATTTATTTATATATCTGTTTTAGGATGCACATATTCTAGTTGTTCTATTTTGACTGAAGAGGTACCGTTTGATTCCTTTGAGAGTATGCAGATTATGAAATTTTAGTAATAGCATCTCATACTTAAACAATTTTAAGCTCTTGTAAAGAGTGCAGGACAGACATAAAATAGTAAATTTCAGGTTTGCTCGTGTGAATCTAGTTTAGCTTCACATCTTTTTGGATATCAAGTGATATGGTTCTGCAATACCAGTGTAGTGTTTAGAGAATACACTAATATTGAAATTGTTTACCAGCGGTGGAGTGCATGAAGAAATTGATCGAGATTCCGAAGATGCTTGTAGACCCAACTCTTAATGAAAGAAAGATCGTATGAAGTAGTGTTTTGAGAATAGGGTGTTGTAATTTTACCAATATAGTTGGTATCTGTGGATTGAACATTATTTTGCCAACTATTCAGCATGGATAGGTTAAACATTATTTTACTGACTATCCCTTTTGTGCCAGAAGTCTGCATACAATGGTGCTTCATGCGTTAATTCTTACCCAAGCTGACCCACTTTGGCAGATGTACTACCAGCACTACAAAGGACAGTTGCCACTTAGATCAGGGTGTCACATATGCCAGTTTGTACAGGGTACAATCCATGCCAATTGTTATCCTAACTCACCCTTATCACATTGGCCATCACCACAAATGCTAGAATATAAATAGAGCAATCCAGGCCTTTGCTCAATCTAACTTAACATTCACCCCCACCACACAGGCCTGTAACTAAAGGGAGCTACTCAGGCTAATGCTAACTCTAGCCCAGCCACTGCATACCTTCAGTCCTACCCCTAGCCTCACCACACAGGCCAAATTATAAAAGGAATAATCCAGGCCAGTGTACACTAATCCAATCTAGCCTCACATTCAACATGACCCTCATCTTCTCCCCACAGGTTAATGTACATATTAAGCATACCCAAATCTATTGTAGCTTCTCTTTCAACCTGACTTTCAGCTTCGCATACAAGCCAGTGTGTAAAGGGAGCAATCCTAATGTAATTAGGCCTTCAACCCGACAGCCTCACTTAGACCCAATGTGTAAAAGGAGCAATTCAGGGTAATGCTTACCCAATTCTGACTTAACCTTGGACCTCACCATACAGATCAGTGCAAAAAGGAAGCATTCCAGGCGAGTGTTCATCGCAGTATAATGCAACCCCACCCTTGACTTCATCTTCAAACTCACCACACAAGCCAATGTGTAATGAAGTAACCCATACCAATACTAAAGGGAGTGATGTGGGTCAATGCCTAGCCTAGCATAGCCATACCTGACCACACCTACTCTCAACCTCATTACAGACCAGTTTATAAAGGGAGCAGTTTAAGCCATTGTTCATTATGATTGTATCCTCACCTCAACCTCAGCTTTACCACATAGGCCAGTGTGTAAAGGGAGCAATCCAGGCCAGTGCTTATCCAATAGTGATAGAACCTAACCATCACAAGCCAATGTGTAAACGGAAGAGTCCAGGCCATTGCTCACTCTAACCCAACTTAACCTTAGCCTCAACATAACCACATAGCTTGTGTTTTTAAATCATACATAAAGGGGCCTGCCCTTCTGTTTTCAACCTTAAGACAGTTTTTTTTTCCCAAAAGCTGCTTATACAGATATTTTTGGGATGTATTGTCTTAATGTATACATCATATTACAAGCACTGTACTGCATAAGATAGCATTTATAGTTATATGTAAGGGCTGACAGGAAGAAAACGGTCATGGACCTTAAAGAAAAGTAAGTGATTGATGAATTATGCTAAAAGCTAAAGGGAATTTTATAGGATTGAAATAGTATGTCTGAGTTGCGCATTGTTTTATAGGCTTAAGGTGTTTCTCTTTGTATTCGGTAGAATTTTTTATATAATTTTTTGATCGATGTGTGAAGTAGGTAACAATATTTTCCATGGTAATGCTGTCTTTTGAATGAATAATACTGTCTTATTTTTATTAGTTGTAATTTTTGGTTTTAGGAAAGATGTCTGTAGCGTAAGTAAAGCATCAGTTTAGAGGAAGAGGTTTTCAGGCATTTGATGATATACTTGAGTTTCCCTGCAGTTTTACGATACCACTTCAGCCCATAAAGGGTAGTTATTGTTATAGTTATTGTTATAATGCAAGTACTCTACCAGAGTGTGATAATGTACATTGTATTTTCCTTATCCTCTTTTTTCAGACTCAAGAAAATTAATGGGATGATATGGCTATTTTGTAGTGTGTGAAAGGAAACGAACAGAAATGTACCTTAAATATTATGTTATAGGATTTAAGAAATAGTTCTAGTTGTGATAGAGTGATCACATAACCCATGTACACTAGTAATGATGGAAACTTTTGTATGCATATATGTGTGATGTGTGTGTGTGTGTTTGTATGTGCACATTTTATTTTTGAATAATCAGATGTAAATAAGGTATA
>JAUTXX010263195.1:0-14247 GCA_032273605.1 Panulirus laevicauda | reverse complement strand
TATATATATGTCTATATATAATTTATCTAGCATTCAACAAATAAAATACAAATATATCTAGAAATGTAATGTGGGTCCACTTTGCAAAGGCAGAGTGCTGAGAAGCGCGTAACTTTAGTTCAGTATTATCAATATCAAAAGGGTTATTTTCTTTTTTTTAAAGAAATGCATGTGAAAATCATTCTTTATGCATAAGATCAAATCTTATGACATGTGGATGTTTTAAATCTTAGTCAGCAATGTTGAGAAGCAAGTGATTAAGAATAATCAAATCAAGATGTTACTCTGAAGAAGTGGTTGTATTATGTGATAAGCATATTATATAGGTAAGAATACATTTGCCTCAGACACAAGTCTTATGTTGCATAATATTATAAAATGGTATTGATCATAGGCACAAGTGTCCCAGTCATGGTTAATCTTGACTGTGAAGAAAAAGTGTTTCACCCATTATTCAAATAATGATAGACCTGCTTCTTGATGTAAAATATATTGTATGAGTCAGGACTAACACAAAGATGTGGAATAAAAACAGCACATCAAAGTGGCCATGGTATGGGTAGTCTATATGCTCATACAATATCTGTAGGATGTGGTGGCCTGTCAGGTGCTGAAAATCTGCAAGAGACTGACAAGAGAAAAGCAACAATGCAGAAGAAAAATAGTACAAGCTGACAGGCAAAAGAGATTGAGCTGATTTAGGCTACCCATTTCTGACTTATCTTGGTTAAAAAGGAAGGTAGATGAAAAATCCTGCCAAAAGTTTGGGTAGTACTCCCTGCAGGAGGCAGCAGATCAACAATGTAAAGCTTAAGTAAATGCTCTGAGGAAAAATGTACTTGAAAACTAAGCAAAATCCCAAAATCCCCCTTTTTTGGAAGCTGATTCAACTGTTTCAGCAACATGAAATTTCAAAGAAAGATTATAAGTTATACCAATGCCAAAAATGTTGACAAAATTGAGGGCTTAAACAAAGGAATCTTAAAAGCAAAAATTCTAGTTGAGGAGAATCTTCAAAAGAAATATAGAATGTGGTTTTTGGAAGCACCGGATCTGACTAGATTATATATCTACTGAGAGACGGTGATAAGGTCCAAAATGAGGAAAACTATCAAATTCAGGGAAATCACAGAACACATGAGAAGAGTTGCTGCCATATATAAAAGAAAAGCAAGAATACTGGGGGTGAGTCATGAGTGTAAAAAGACTAAGGTTATTGATCAAGAAATTGAATAAACTGAAAAAAAGGAAGAAAGTATTAGACAGAGATATGATGTACACTAGAACTGAAAGGATCAGAAAGAGAGGGTCAATCCACCAACAATTACAGCAATGAATCATTAGGAAAGAAAACTAGCAGCTGCATTACACAGCAAGGAAGGAAACCCAAGGGATGAAAGTTTTGAAACCTGATATACAGTTTATAAGTTTACATATATCATTTCAGCTTTCAGTACTGGTTTTTCAGCTGTATCCATTAAGATTAGAGATAATCCTCATATGCTGGTCTCAGAAATTTTGATACTGCTTCTTTTAATATGTGCTAAAAATTAATTTTGAAACTAGTATTCACTTTTGCTTCCTCTGCTAAACAGTAGTTCCAAAACATAATATATTTACTCTTTATGGATTAAGTTGCTAGGCCTTTCAACATGTGTTAATGTAATTCTCTTAAGCATTTTAATCAAATCTAAAAATGGTAATTATGAGCATCAATCTCAAGCACAACTAAATACTTGTACCTAATGCTCATATCTTGATGTAATATTCAAATGACTGATATATGATTAGTTTTCCCATAAGCTGTACTATCACATGAGAGTGTAAGCAACAAAATTAGTCAATCTTCATCTTTAGTCTCTCAGAATTGAAACATGAAATAAAAAAATATGATACCTGACATCATCAAAAGAACCTGCTCGTAAAATATATCTGCATAATATTTTGTAACCCCAATGAATGTCACTCTATGACCCTGCCATTTGATCCATACCCTTCAAACTCTTTTCTGATGTATATCATTGTCAATTTTCATCTTCAGTCTCTCTCAGAATTGAAAGAGATGAAAGAAAAAATATAAAACCTGGCATGATAATGAGAACCTGCTTGTAAGATATTTCTCCATAATGTTTTGTAACCCAAATGAATGTCACTCTGGGACCCTGGCCTTTGATCCATAAACTTCAAACTCTTCGATGTAGAACGTTGTAAGGTGTGGTACAAGTTTGGTCCACATCATTTACCCACTCCTTAGATAATGTGTGCACAATCCTCTTGCAGCACTTAAATATGCAATAACTTGTGACCTTATCCTTACATCCCAACCCTAAACAACTCAATAAGGTGAAAAGCTATCTACATAGTGTCTGGTATAAGTTTGGTCCACATTTATTCACCTAGTCTTTAGATATTTGTCCACAACTATTCTATTACATAAAATCTTGTGGCCTTGACCTTCGACTCCTGAGCTCAAATGACCTAGATGAACTCCATATGCTGTATCAATGGTGTATATCAAGTTCATATCCAATGATATTTTTCAGGTACTGTGTGCACCAGCATTTTGTAGCATTTTAGTGACCTTGACTTTTGATCTCGACCTTGCAAACTTGGTTTGTGGTATCTGTGGAAAATCTTGGTCTATATCCAATCATTCCATCATGAGATATTGTACAAAGAAGCATTTACTAGCATTTCAGTAAATAACAGAGCTTTATATCAACCTCTGGCCTATGCTTGACTTACTCAAGTATAGAAATTTGGATGCAGAACCTGTGATGCAGGTTTGGTCCACATCCAATCTCTTAGTCATGAGGTATTGTTTACACCAAGATTTCTCAAACTTTTTTGGCCTAAAGCCCATTTCTAAATCTCACCTACTGCTTTGCCTGCCACCCCTACTCGCCCCCCAACCCAAAAAAAAGGCTAAATAGGAAAACAAATGCAAAAGTTTTAATCTAGCTTAGCTGCAGCACAACACACTTCATCTGTCAGTTATTTCTTCACATTTCTCATGTTATTCTTATTCACTTTCCTACCAACTGATAAATAATTGTTCCTCCTAATATCTTAGGTCATCAAACAATCCATGCACTTTCCACAGGGTCACATAAAGTGGATGACCATGCACTTAAATGGTGGTTGTTAAGGTACTGAGGATGGCAGAAATCTTTTTCTGCATCTTCCTGGTGATGGAAGAGACCTCTATAGGCTGCTAATGGTAAAATATGTCAGCTGGATATTCAAAAAAGCATCAATTGATGTCAGCTGCTGTTTAAGTGTTAATAAGCCAACACAAAAAAAACACATCACAAACTGCCTACACCAACTTTTCATAATAAGGCCACCGGCAAGAAATGGCATTTACAGCCTATCCACAATAAAGTAATTCACCATTAGAAATATGCACAGTGCAGATTGATAATCCTCAATCAGGAGGACAGCAACTGATTCAGATACAACAGTGTATTTCAAATGAAAAAATGACATATCACACAAAAGGTTATTTGCTTATACAGCTATAAAAAAAGAAGAAAATTACAAAGATAAAATTTTACTCCTAGTTGTAATATTTACCTTACACTGACCACTCTAGTCTGCATATAAATATATTGTTAGCTCCTACTTATTGATGTAATCAAATGGCATCAACCTAAAAATCTAAACTATTCTACAAACATTTTTTATCAATCAACATTATGAAATGTCATGATTCTGTTGAAATTATTATATAATTTAGTAGCAAGTGAAATGTGAACCAATAGCAATTTTAATTTTGCAAAAGTAGACACAACAATTGAATGAAGTAATCTTCATATAACCTTCACTTCATGAGCAAGACAAGACAAATTCAGAGGATGACAAGATGGGAGAGGTAATTCTAAAAGCAAAATCTAAATTATTTCCTTTGTACCAAAGTTCTGAATACAACAATAAAGAATTTGGAGTGCTGTTACAAGCTGCTCATCTGTGGAACATAATAAATTTCTATGATGAAGCTATCCTCTTTTATCATGTTTTGTACTTTTATGCAATACAGTAGTACCTGTATTGCTGGTATCATCCAGTAAATGAAATAAGTTCACGTCAAGCTCTGCCTTCAGTATATCAAAATGACTGATCCTCAAATACTACAGTGAATATCATAAAAGCCCCTGCTAGTTATGATCCTGGGTCACACACACTGTGAATGCTGAGCCAGGTTTCACCTTTGTGTAAAGCTACCATTCTCTCATTTCATAAGTAATGTGAACAGAAAATTATAACTAAAGAGTTTGTAAGTGCTCACTCAACAAGAAAAGAGGATCACGACAAAATCTTTTATAGCAATCATGTGGTAGATGGCACCCAGCCCAACTAGCTTTTCGTTCTTCCTGTTACTACCAACTTCATTTAAGTTAAAGCAAGGCAACTGTGACAGGCCAGGCCTGCTGACAACTTTTAACTTAGCTCAAGTTTAACCAGTGGTATTCATGTCAGGGAAAATGACCCTCACTGACTGGCATAATGCCCAACTAGGTGGTGCTTAATTCTAATAAGGGATTTACTGTACATCTTATGTCTTGGTGTCATTTTTGAAATACCAAAAAGTGTAAAGAAGGCTAACAATACTATTAAATACCCACTGCAGCAAACCTTAATAGCAACAAATCATTATGATTTTTTCCAAGAGAGCTTCCTACTATAGCTGCATGTTTTCAAACCGAAGTTCTGTATTTCACTGAATACCTATAAACAGAAGTATTTTGACGGTGAAAATACAAAACAAAATAGTGACAGAAATTTCTTGTCACTAGCTGAAAAGGTTGTTTCAGCCATTTTCATTGCCTCATCCAGGATATTCAGATCCCACACCCCCAAACACAAATGCAGCACAATTAACTGACATTGCACAAGAGCACCATGTACACATCACATAAACTGAACACTAATCATAAACAGCATCAGCTCATGAAAAATCCTTCATTTTTCCAAAATTCTGTGTAGGTAATTCACATCCTGCATTTCTGTACCTCTCATTGATGTAATCCACACGATCAGCTAGAGTTCATTGTTTTACAGAAAAATCAATTATAAATGTTTACAATTAAACATCAAAACACTAAAAGTTAATAATGCTCATACTGACATGAGTGATTAAGAAAATAATAGCTACCTTTTGAAGTGGATAGTCTGTTTTGGAATATGCTTGAAAAAATATTATTCAAGGATCCATGCAACTAAATTTGTCCCCCTCATTGTAATAAACAGATAGAACAAAAGCTTATAATCAAAATTCATGCAAGTGAAAATTATGTATACCTAGGCTGGCTGGGCTTCCCTGAAAGGAGAGATAGTGTAGTGAAAAAAAAGTGAGTTCCCATCTTCATACAAACTGATGCTGCATTCTCTCTGAATCTGAAAAATCTTTGTAGCTGCAAGTTAATTTTACAAATGACTTTTTAAGTCATTAAGTGATATCTTCAAGTGAAAAAGTATAAAACGGTATCCAGCTGATCATTGTTAGGAAAGCTGCTACAGAAATTAGCATGAAGAGTTTCTATGCAGGTATGTCAAATACACTGTTTATATAGCAGGTGCATGAACAGCACCTTAAATCATAAAAAGCAAAACCCATTTCAATGCTCAATGAAAAATTTGTTGCTGTACATCTGACATATACATCTGACCTATTCATACTAACAACACTTGAACTCTAAGAGCTGGGAGTATCCATGCAAAAAGTCTTCTTCAAACTCTTTTGCTTACCACCTTTACAATACCTTTTCCATGTTCAAGAGACAACATGGACAACTAATCAAGGCCATCCAATTAATGTTACATATATTCAGGCCTATATCAGGTACTCAATTTATGTATCAATCCCGAGGGGAAGATGAACAGTTGGATGAACTACAGACCGACTATTGAGGCCAAGATTCAGACCCTTGCAGCCTAACCCCGACAGGCCCATGGATGCATCATGGGTGGTAAGGCTAACTACTACACCACAAAGGTCCATACTGGCATTACAGTTACAAAGGCTCAGGTCAAATATTTGTTATAAGAATACTAAACATAAAGTGGTTATGTTTAACATGAAGCAAAAGGTATATAGCTATAACCATCTTCCATCTACCCATGTGAAAGAGCATTGAAATTTGTAAACAGTCTAGGGCATAACTATTCAGCAACTCACCAACTATTAACTTTATGAGAAGTATACAATGTACTCTCTGTTTTATCTTATGAAGTATGGAAGAACTTTTCTATTACCCTTAGGATCCATGTCCATGTCAGTTCTTGGCCATTAGCTGATGTAGAGTCATGTAACTTGATAAACATATGCATACTGATGAGTGTTGTGACCTACAATTTCACACCCTGGAGGCAAACTTTGTACATCAAGATTACCTACGTTTTCATCAACAAGTTACTCTTAGCTATGGCACTCATAACTATGACACTTTCACTAGCCATCATTTATATTTAATCACTGACTCATAAATATGATAAATATCATATATAGTTTAAAATCCTATTAAATGAATTACAGAAAGGTGAAGAAAGGCATTGGTTTGAGATTCAAGCCAAAAGTCAGTGTAATCTATGGAGAGAAAAGAAAAGCCAGTGCTGCCTTGGATTTCCTATGGTAAGTAACTTCTAGCATATCAGCACAAAAATACCAGTCACAGCAATGTTGCAAGTAAACTGGGCAAGCTTACCTAAAAACCAACAGAAAATACTTTTTGTATTTAACAATTTTCAATGAATGCATACCATTCACTCCAGTACTGTGACAGGTTCAGGAACCTAATACAGAATACTTGATCAGTCCACCTCAGTACTTGCTAATCCCATAAACATCTTTATGTGAGACAAGTAAAACAACATCCACTAGGTCATTATTCTCACCCACTGTCTTATAAATGGGCAACTTTAGTCATGGCCTGAAGTTGGAACAACAGATAAGTCTTGTCCATTGGTAGCCTAGCCAACAATCACAACTTGTGACTTATCAAAATGCAAATTAGTAATCTTAGGTTTAGAATTACCACATTCCATGTTCAGCTTTTCTCATCCATTCACAAGCAGAAATAGTCATGTTGCAGTTCAGCATCATGTGTTCTTTCATTTATGGGATATCATGGAAAAGAATAATTTGCTGTTACTATATCGAGGCCTATGCTATAAATTATATTTTTTCAATTATGAACAATTGATCATGGTCTGACAGGTAAATTTTCTACATGTTTGCAATAGCTCACTCTGTAAAGCTTGAGGTGACAGCAGAATTAATGACTGATGAGCAAAACACTTCTTTTCTTTTTACATGAAAAGGAACACAATAAATTGCCCATAATACATTGTGAAAGAACTGGATTACTTCTATAATTCACGTGATCTATTCATCTGTAACCATTTGAATGATAATGAATATCAGTATGTACTGATATGTACTTGATATTTATTTCATGGTCACCTGAGGTGATAATCTTTAGAACTAAGTCATTACTCTTTTTGGGAATGATTGCATCAAACCAAATGACAATCTTTCTTGTAATGGTTCACATCAAGGAACCATTTAGTCTGGTGAAACATTGCACTACCTTTAAGGATCTGTGGGTGACTGGTATGCATAATATTTCCTAAACAAAACCAGCTGCAACATCTGACTTCCTTGTAGGTGGTTCCTGGAGGCAGACAATTCATACAATGGTGGGGAAAAATTAAGTACCTATTGATGTGCATAACAGTTGTTATATGCTCACATCACTTGATATGCACCAAAGTTTAAATGGTTAATCAATTTCATAAAATACCTTCCAGTTCTCTTCAAAATTCAAGAGTTTTATGTACTCTAGCCCCATGCCATTCTTCAATCAATCTCTCCTGGTTACTCTGCACATATAACGTTTATCATAGTCCACTTACTTCAACCACTTCTGCACATTTGTCATTTCTGCCTCCCTACATCCATCAACAATTTTTACGCTTGCTTCCACAAAGAAATTATCTACCACCCTTCTCAGCACATTTACATCCAAATGGCTCTCTCTTACAACCTGTCACTTAGCACATAATCCATTAACATTTATTGAACCTAACACCACTCAACCTATGAATACTTATGAATGCACCTTTTCTTAGACCAAGTATTCCTCATCACCAATTCCCTTCAGCAAATACTCAAGAAGCTTTTCCCAATCTTCAATCACTGTATGGGACCCTGTGGTCCCTGATGATACCCTTCATTGTCACATCGTACACCCATGTATCACTCAGCATCTCCCTAAATGCATTCATTTCATCTGTATTTCTCCCACTTCCTGGTCTTAAGTATTAACAATCACCTTCCTCTCACAGTCTACTATCATTCTACCCCACATCACAATGAGGTCACTTCCTTGCATTCTTTATCACAGTTCCACAGTTCATTTCAAGTAAGAAGTGTCACTCCGTCCTACTCTTGTCCTCTTACCCATCATTTTCAATAAATCTAAACCTTTACACCTCAACTTTGTTTTGCTTAGAGCAAGAACATCTAGGATCATCTCATCAAACACATCACTCGTCTCGCCATTCTTTTCATCCTGGTTACAATCATGCACATTCAAACACCTTGGCACATATACAAAACATCCTGCTTGATTCCTTCATCAGCTCCTACTTTCAGATATATAAAATGACACAGGAGAGAAGAAGTTCCAGTGTCTAACTCCTGTCAACTTTAGTCACCTTCTAAGACACACAGCAGATTCAAGAGTAGTATTCTTTATTCATTATTCTCAGGCTTGTTTTCTCATGTTCAAGTACAAAAGCAATGCTTCTCTATATGTAATCTATGAATCCTCCATTTTTTTATGCTATAAACATTAACCCTCTTACTGCACATTATGACTAAAATCACAATACATAAGTTTCCTTTTCACTGTGAAATACCACTTAAGGCTGTGGCTGTCACAAAATAGTTTGTGCATCCCATGAGGTTCACATACCCTCCCCAACCAGAAATGGCACAAAGGTCCCAAAAGATATTACCCCCAAGCAGCAGTTGACTTAAACCTCATACAGAAGAAATGACACAGTTAACTGGCCACTGCCATTCACTTAGTGATTCATTCATCTCTCTTTTCTGTTTTCACTCTTTTCATTGTTATTTGGGGAATTTATGGACATTAAAATGACAAGATGTGTTTTGCAAGTGTGTGCTACATTATACTGCGCTAAAAATATATGATAATACATGATATTTTTGATGAGTGCTCATGAAATGGCAACGTGAAGCTGCTTAGCATCCCTCTAAATCCTACACTCTTATATTTTTGATTTTTATAGTCTGTTAATTTTTATGAGTGTGTTAAGTATCATTATGCACAAGAAAAGAAATTTTTGATGATATGCAATGCTCTGATGAGTGGTCATGAGCTGGTAACACTATAAACCGATTTTCATACTCTTCACAATTTGTTCAATATTATGAATGTAAGAAAAATTTTTTTATTGCACTGAGGAAGTTTATGCTATCCTACACGCAATACACCACACATCTTTTAATTTCACTTTTATCCATTTCTTATTTTCCCTGCTATCAGATGTGGGTTATCTTTGATATAAAAGTTGTAAAGATGGACCAATTACTTTTTTCATATTCTACAGAAGAATTCACACTCTTCAGGAATGCAACTGGAAATTAACTGCATGACTATATAGCATGGTTCTCTTCTTTAGTGATCATCAGTTTGTTGGAATCATTTCCCCCCACTACCATTATTACTGCCAACTAAGTATGCATTAGCAACTTTTTAATTTTGTAAGAGTTTAACACTGGGGACTTAGCTACCTGGGGTGCATCTGCCTGATGTGATTAGCCCATACACATATAAAGTTTTAATATGTGACTT
Source organism: Panulirus laevicauda (assembly GCA_032273605.1). Lineage (NCBI taxonomy): Eukaryota > Metazoa > Arthropoda > Malacostraca > Decapoda > Palinuridae > Panulirus > Panulirus laevicauda. The sequence continues at coordinate 4,363 of JAUTXX010263195.1, read as the reverse complement.
TATTTTTGGCTATTCATCTTTTTTTGCCACAAATTTTATTTTTGGTTGTTCATCTTTTTTGGCATGAATTGTTTCAGAGTTAAATGCTCTATACTATAAAATAAACAAACAGTACATACTATTAAGACTCGTAGAACAATGTTCTGCAATAAAATATGAGAACTGAAATATAAACTCTTTGAACAGTGACATATTTGAAAAAATTCCTTTCTCCAATTTTCCGTATGTAATATTCTTTTCTTTTAATAATGAGATATTTGAATTTTCTTTAGCCACAATGTATCTTATAATGATGACAAAACATAACAATTCTAGATTCATATTCCAGGTGTCCTGGTAAGTAAGTTTCAATTCGTATCCCACCCACCAGCGATCAATGAACAAAAATGTTTGTGATCCAATGCATGCTCTTGCTACAGTTATCCCCATTTTTACCAGTTACTTAGTGTGTATCTATGAGGAAAGAGATTGAACATCTCAAAAATATTTGGTGTGGATAAGACTGGCTTATTTTTGAAAATGATGGGAGTCAAGACATTCAACTGCAATGGCAAATTGATTGGTCTAGGTTTGAAAGAGGGAGGTTTTAAGCAGCCTTTTTTAGTGTTTCATCACGAAAATTCCATGGTTATGAAAGGATAAAGAAAGCCTGCGTTACCTGTCACCTGGCAACAGCTGCTGAATCAGATAATCCAGAGAATGACAGAGACAGTAAAACACTCCACACCATCTCACCTCGGCAGCACTTCAAGCCCTCATTGTCTTTTTCAGTAAGTATCCATTAATCATCATCTGTATTACCTGTGATATGGCAACATCTGCTGAATCACATAATTCAGTTGGTGTGGTAACAGCTGCTGAATCACCAAATTCATCTGGGGGAAATAGGCAAGCCTAGATAACATCCCTCTATCTCCTAGTCATGCTCACTCCACCCCATCCCACTCCAGCAGCACCTCAAGGTCTAATCACCACCTCTTTTAGTACCTTTTTCAGTGGGTTTTTGTTAATCATTGTTTAAAATACATCATGAGTGTGGTACATTGGTAGTAAGTTGTTTTAGGTACAGTCCATCCATCAGAGTTAAGTTTGGAAAATATTTGCTCAAGAATGTAACCCCTCATTACAATATGGATTTCAGTTACTTACAAACTGAAGCAATAAATCTCAGGAATGTAACTCCATCATTATATGGGGCCAAGTGGTAATTCTATATATGTGGTAATTCGTGCTAGGCATTAACTAATTTTACGCACCATCAATACAGTCATGAGAGTCATTATTATATTAAAAGAGTAGAGCACCATGACTAATATCTATATAAATTCTTTATCGTCTCCACTATTTCAGATTGTTTTCTTTATTTTTATATCTGATGCAACAAATGATGCAAAAATGGATTTTTTGGGGAATTTTTGAAGTGGATGACAAATACAGTGCCATCAAAATGTAAGCGTGTTTTTAGAATGACGCAATATGTATCATCAGAACACAAACGTAACTTTTTTTGGATGACACTATATGTGTCACTAGAATGCCAAAGTGTTAAGTACTGTTTTTTCTGTTTTTCACTACGATAGGTAATTATGAAAAATTTTGTTTAAACCTGGTACAGATGGCATTAATTCCTTTTTTGCTTAACAATGCATTGCAGATTTAGTACAGCATTAGGAATAAAGCAATTCATCACCTATTACATGTGTCATGCAAGCAGATCATTTCATTTGGCTAAGTAATTGTCACCTTTTCCTATAGATGCCATTCTTGGAAATATGTAAGTTATAGCATTTATTAAAGAAGTCTACACAAGGTGACATGAAGAGACTTTCTGGTAAATGGTCCATCAGTAATATCCTGTGCCCATAAAGGACTAGGACTGCATGCAGTCACACAGAGTGAGACAGTGTCTCAAAATAACCCAGACACTGGGGTAAAATACCTGAAGATGTTGTTGTTGAAATTGTTGTAGGATGCAAGAGCTATAAGAGAACCCCAGCATGGACCAAGGGAGAAGAAGATCTGCACCGCTGCTTCTCCAAACACCTGGCAGGGAAAGGCAATGACAAGTGAGGGTAAAATTTGTGGGGTGAAGCAGGGGGCCAGCACTTCAGCCTACCTGTAGCAGTTGTTGCTGAACTTGTTATATGATGCGAGGGTGATGAGACCACCCCAGCAAGGTGACAAGCTGAAGAAGATCTGGATGGCTGCATCACCCCAAACCTGATGGAAGGACAGAAAGAAGTGGAAGATGTGTCGATGATGGGTAGATCCAAGTTACTGGTTAGAAAGAACTGAATACTAACAACTACTGAAAAGCACCACAACATTTATGGATTCTAGAATCCTATAATACTAAAAGTTAAATATTTCCCGAAAGACAGATCATGCAAACTACATGAAAGATGCAGCCTTTTCAAGTCATTATACAGGTAACGTCTTTATCTAAATAAAAATCCCTGAGACTGAATGATCAATTTTTTTTTGCCTTTGAACACCACAGCTCTGATCTTGATAAATTATGCCTTACAGTTTCAATAGTAATTCATAATCACAAATCAGAATTATTCAAGCTTATTCAAATATGGGGAACAAACTTTGGACCCAAAAATAATAAAAAAGCTAAGATGAAACTAAACAACACAAAAAGATGAAATACTCATACATTGTGAAGATACAAACTATAGCAGAATGAAGACAAACTAAAATCAGTGAGAGTACACTCTCATGCAGATCTTGATGACACTTGTTTGCAGTTCATGATACAATGATTATGAGCAGCAAATCTGGAGAGAAAATCAAATTGTAAATTGATGAGGGAAAAGGGTGTTTCCTTGGATGTACTGAAGAACACATTCAAGTGAGAAGGTACCCATTCTTCAGGGAAGCCCTATGAAAAAAATCATATACTCCTACACGAAGAAATGTTTTGAATTTACCTTAACAGGTGTTTATGAGTAAAACAGTGTACAGTACTATGCACCAACCATCCCTACAGCCTTGCCTTTGAAATGACCCTTACTCATTCCTTTCAGTTTCCATTTTCCATAGCCTTCAGTTCTATAATGCTCAGCAGAAGGCCTGTAGGTCATGAGGATGGAAGTATCTGGATAATATCTTTTACACATTTAAGGAAAATACCTTCTGTTGAAGGAGGCTTTACTTGGTTGGATAACATATGATACATTGGAGATGGAAAGCCGAGACCCTAAACATGGAAAACAATGAGGTAGGTATTACATAACTAACTGAGGATGTAAAATCATGAACAGCTAATAAAGGGTGGTTCAATAAAGAACTCACTAGTGTATAAAGCCATCTACATGTCTCCAAAAAGAGAAATGTGGTATTATGGGGTAAATGAAAGATCATGCCATTACTAACACTACTAGTAAATATGACTGAAGTTTCCAGCATAAGGAATTTACTGTCATTACAAATACAAAGCAACAAATAAAATGCTGCACAGTAATCTAAAACAGCATCTCAATGAAGACCTGTTTCCTTGTGTAAAAAGTCCAATCTTCTCTACATCAAGAGATATTCTTTTAGTAAGACTGTCCCCTACCCCATAATAGACACCAGTAGAAATAGTCCAAACTAATATCCTTGATACTTCTGATGAAATGTTCTGATATGTTTACCATTTCTGCATGGGAAAGTTCTAGAAGATAATGAGATGATGTTCGTGAAGTCAAAATCCATTAGTGAGTGTGAGAAGTACGGAATATATTTCTAATTTGATTTTAATGGTTAAAATAAGGCTGACTTTTACAAACAAAACTATTTAAGACATTATAGATGATCAATCAGTTGAATTCAAAAATCAAAATGCAGGGAAATCATATGCATAAACCTAACCCTTAATCAAACAACCCCTCCTCTTAGGTTACACTGTAAATGAGCAGGTATCTTTCATCATTAATGTTCTGCATGGATAAACAGTCAAATCAAGCTTGCCACCTGAGCAAATATTCCTTATGATATTTGGTATTACTCACCAGGATGAGATCTACAAAATTATCTGGCTAAAATCTGATGAAATTCACATTCAGTGACAGCATCCCACCTCATCCTGTTTCAAAAATACTACTACTATTCCTACTACTAGTTATGATAATAATAATGATAATGATGATAATAATAATAATAATAATAATAATAATAATAATAATAATGATAATGCGGGAGACAGTGACAAAGTATAATAAAATAATAAAATTTATTTATATTTATTATACTTTGTCGCTGTCTCCCGTGTTAGTGAGGTACCGCAACGAAACAGACGAAAGAATGGCCCAACCCACCCACATACACATGTATATACATACATGTTCACACACCTATACATTTCACTGAATACATA
>JAUTXX010263085.1:0-14247 GCA_032273605.1 Panulirus laevicauda | reverse complement strand
AACATAATCATAACTGTAAATATATTACAACAAAATCTTTTACTCACTCTAATATTGTGTAGATTCCAGCATATGTCCTTGATATTGACATGTCTTTTGAAGGTAACCCAACCCCGCCTGAACCATCGACGTTCTGGCTGAGGATCTGCAATAGCAGCACGGAGAAATCCATTGTATCGACGACACATCTGTAAAGAAAACAACGACACTATAAACTCAATTCAGTAAAAAGAAGTAAAGCAGCATCATATTACAGAACTATTGTGCATTCTCTTTGTTTGATTTTTGTGGGAGTCTGTAAAGCATATGACCTAATGGTTACTCAAAACTTTTTATGAAAATGATATATAAAAGCATTTTTTCAAGCTTCTTTGCCATTACCCACTGTCTGTCTATCTCTGACGCCTTTTCCAAAAGGAACTCCCTCAAGGGGGGTTGCCACGGCAATAGAGTCTCCATAATTAGTGAACTCCAGTGCTACTTTTTAACCTTTAGTACCTCACCCTTAACAGGCCACTGGCAGAGGGCAACTTTAACAGTGTTTGCAGAGACTCCTACCTAATGCTCCTATGACTAGTATTACATAACGCCTGTACCTACTACCTCTATCTAATGCTCCTGCCTAACTGTTCCTACCTACTACTTCTATCTAATGCTCCTATCATTTTGTCAAAAGGCAGGGCTAGCGCATATATTGCACTATGTAAGTATACTATGTGTTTGATTTTACCTGCACAGCGAAGTAGTGCCTTGAACAGATGAAGAATGGCCTCATTAGCTCACATCCACTCTCTATCCTTCAAGTATAATAAAACAACCAGAGCCACCTATCCACAGCCAAGCACCAAAAACCTTTCTATGGTTTCCCCTAAGAAGATCTGTGTGTGTCTGATGTAGAAGGGGGAGAGGGAAGAGACTAAGGAGATAAACGATGGCTGGAGTGATGAAGGGCTTAGGATACTGGGGCCAGAACCTTCAGGAGGGTGAGAGGCATTCACGTCACAAAGAATTTGACGGATGTGATATATCAGTGCATGTTATCAATATAAAGTGGTTAAGGCAAACCGTGAAACAGCTTGTGGGGATTGGTTGTGGATGGCAGGCTCCGATTCCAATGCATTATGCATGATACCTACAGGGTGAATGTGTGCAAATAAGGATAGTGTTCGTTCTTGATGCTACTTTGCCAAGTTAAGAAATGAGATCACGTGCAAAAAACACCCTGGAGGAAGGTAAGTTAATGCACATAAATAAAAAAACCATTAGTAAAACTCTGCCTTTGGAAATTTGAAATCATTACGGAGGTCCATTGGTGCTAGTTATGAAATAAATGAGATCCATTGACGACAGTTCTGAAATCAATCAGTCTACAAGGAAAATAGCCATGGGAAAGGATACTCATTGAAAGACTGATACTGATGTAAAAAATAAAACAACACAAAACAGTTGAAACTCATACAATCTAATCTTTAACTAAGAGGAGCTGGCATGATCAATGATAAATGATATACAGCATACTGAGATGACCTAAAATGTCACTATAACATGAGGCTCCACCATAATCTGCAGCACAACGCAGAACTTGTGTTGTTTACCTTAATGATGATGAACAGAAACTCATGCCTCTTAGGAAAAGCTAGAACTGAGCTGTAAGACATATAAATGAGTGTCTTCCTCTGACAGGAGGAAAGTTATGGACCCATAAAATTGGATGTAACTTCTGGACAAAAATACTGAGCCTTCTTAAATGTGGATGGCTAACAATACCAAGTGCTATGGGAAGGATGAAAGGCAGCACCTGTAACATAATGCAATCTTTGAAAAAGCAGACTGAGTGGGGCCAATAACACGACAGAATGACTTCTTACTATAATATTGCAGTATGTATCATTTGATTTGACAATAATGAAATAACCCTTTTGAAACCAAGTCATAAAATCCCTCCAACACTAATTGCCAATATTCACCATGCAATAATGAAGCTAAAGAGCAGAAACATTATCACACAGATGCTTTCTGAAAATGAATTTTTCATGATTTTTCAAGTTTTATGAATCCAAGGATTCTCTCCCTTCCTCATGAAATGCCATGTGGATCCCCGTCAAACTTAAGCATGACCAAGTTTGAAAACCCCTGCTTTGGAAGAATCTTTTCAACCTGCCTCTACCCACTTCCAACCTTACCCACAAAATGTTGCCACAGCATATGATCAAGAATCATTCCTCTCATACCCTCATCCAATGTAATAATAATAAGGAAATGAACATTTAAGAAATGAAAAAAAAAAATCTGCGGTACATGATGGATGAAGTACCATTCACTGGTCTCAAACATACACTTAAAACACATTAAGTACAAAACAAAAATTTGTATATATGTGCTTCATAATCCTGCATCACTTAGCATGGAGGATCACCTGGGAGAGCATCGAGCTGATCTAAACAGTGTAATGGGAAGACACTTGCTGTAAGTACAGGTGTTCAGCTAGTTTAGGTTTGATAAATAACACCTATCTACTTACAGGTCAGATATTGGAAACAATCAACTAAGAAATGAGAACACAACTGACTAAAAATCTAATTAACTGCAGAGTAATAAAGTCATTACAATTTGACTTCATTTGGGTGTTTCAGCAAATGGCACTTTTTGATCTTACTATCTTTAAACATACCATAAAACATGAGTTTTGCCCTTAGCAGTAAAATGGTAATATAAGCTTGCAGTGAATGCATATTGTACACTATAAAGAATTGAGAGCCCTAACTCACATTAACATATTCCAGAGATTATAAGACAATTCTGAGACATTGATTAAATGAAGATCACTCCTAAAGATGAAAGAATAATTATGGTTAGGCAAGTATATCAAAGTACCTCAAGTCTGATCCAACTATAAATAAACATGAAACAGAATATGTACAAAAATTATTCATGAAAAATTTCCATGAAGGATGCACATCCATGGTCATAACATTTATCAACTTACAGCTTCCACTTCCTGTTTTGTGATAGTTGGTGCAAGATTGCGTAGGAAAATTGATGCAGTCTTATGAAGAGCTCTTGGCCGAGGCTCTTCCTCCTCGTCTTTGCCTTCCTCCTCTTCTCCTTTCTCCTTTTCTTTGGTTTCCTTATCACTGGTCTTGGACTCACTTTCTGGCAGAGCATTTTACAAATTACATCCCATTTGTTAACAAACAAAAAAAAAACAAAAACAAAAAAAAATTATGAGAAAACAAAAAAGGTCTCAGGAACACTAAAATTTTAAAGGATTATACATTTATCTCCTACTTTGTTCTATTCTATCTATTCTGTTCATTTTCTTGCAATGTACTTTAACTTTCATTGGCAATGTATAAAAGAAGTCTCTTTTTCTTAAATTTCAGAGCAAACCACCTTCTCAATTATCAGGTACCACTGACATCTAATCAATACACTAATATAATTATTTCATAACATTATGTAAATTCGTTCAACTGTATATATGGGTATCTATAGTCTGCATTTCTCATACAAGATTATGAAAATACACACAGGATTTTTCCTATTGAAGTTGGTACTTCAATTTTCTTTTCAACACATTAAAAACCTTCATATAGTAATGGGGGAGAGAGAGGAAGGGAGGGAAAGACACCTTTAGAACTTTCCATTACAAAACTCATATCCTGTGCTGTTTAGTGTTAAAAAAATTCTAATCAACTCAGTATCTGGAAACTTATGACCCCTTTTAATTAAAATGTATATTATAGCATACTACCATGGATTTCATGTAATTCAGCTTGAAAACAAAAAGCTATAACAATGTTATTCACATATGAATATGGTTATTACCAGAAGTATTCAAGGATATAACTTTCTTTTATTTATGGACCTGGAGAAAACATATGATAAGGTTCATAGATATCCCTTGTTGAAGGTCTTAGAGAAAATACAGTATGAGAGGAAAGTTATTGGAAGCAGAGAAAAGTTTTGTTAAGGATGTAATGCATGTGCACAGGTGGGAAGAGAGGAGAGTAGATCCAAGTCAAGGATAGTCTGCAGCAGAGGTGTGTTATGTCACCATGACTATTTAATTTTCTTATGGATGGGGCAGTGAGGAAAGTAAATGAGAGAGTCTTGGATAGAGGGGTAAGCAAGCAGTCTGTAGAGGATAAGAAGGCCTAGGGAGTGTCAGTTGTTGTTTGCTGATGACAAAGCGCCATTAGCAGTTTTGAGGGAGAAACTACAAGAGAAGGTGAGGGAGTATGGGAGTGTGTGAAAGGATGAAGGTGAAAGTAAATGTGAATAAGAGCAAGGTTATTAGGTTTAGCAGGGTTGAGGGACAAGTTAATTAGGTTGCGAGTGTGACTGGAGAAAAACTACAGGTAGAAGTGTCTTGGAATCCTGGGAGTGGACATGGCAGAGAATGGAACCATGGAATTGAGTCACTGGAAAAGGTCCTAGGAGCAGTGAAGAATGTGTGGAGAGAGTGGAATCATTATCTGATAGGGCAAAAATGGTTATGTTTGAAGGTCTAGTAGCCCCAACAATTCTGTATGTATGCGAGGCATGGGCTATAGATGACTTTATGCAGAGGAGGGTGGAAGTGTTGGAAATGAAATGTTTGAGGACAATATTTGGTATAAGGTGGTTTGATCAATTAAGTAATGAAAGGGTAAGAGAAAGGTGTGGTAATGAAAAGAGTGTAGTTGAGAGAGCTGAGGTGGATGTGCTAAAATGTTGGACATGTGCAGAGAAAGAGTGAGGAAAGGTAAACAAAAAAAGATACACATAAGAAGTGGAAGGAACAAAGATAAGGGTTAGACCAAATGGAAATGGAAAGATGGAGTGAGAGAGATTTTGGGTGACTGGGGCCTCAATATGCAGGAGGGTGAAAGATGCGTACGTGATAGTGAACTGGAACAATGTGATGCTGCCAATGGTCTGAACCAGTTTATATGAAGTGGCCAGGGGGAACCATGGAAAGGACTATGGGGCCTAGTTGAGGGAACCATAGTTTCGGTACAATGCATATGATAGATATAGAACAGATGTGAGCAAATGTGGCCTTTCTATGTTTACTCCTAGAGCTACTTCACTAGCACAGGATATGGAGGAAAAAAAAATTCTGTATGTAATAACTTTTCTTTTGTACTTCTCTGACATTCCCTGCTTTAGCATGGTAGTACTAAGAATAGAGAACAATGTGGGCTCATTTTCTTACATCTTTTCTATAGCTACCCTGTGTAATACACCAAAAACACAGCCCACTATCTACAATCAGGCCCAAAACCCTGCCCATAGTTTCCCAACTACCTCATAGGCCCTTTCTCAGTTTCCTGACATCACATCAGTCCATGTAAACCTTAGTGCTCCAAATCACTCTATCTCACACACACCTTACACACTCATGCCCCAAACACTTAAAATCTTTTTCATTAATGCTTCCATCTCTGATTTTGTCTATCCCTTCTTGTCCCCTTCACTTTGCCACAAATAACTTGTCACCCTCTCTTCACCCAATTTCTACATAGGTCCAAACGATTTCAATTCACCCTCTACAACTCTCTATGCCATTCTCTTTTCCAAATCACTCTATCCTGTGCACACACCCTCCTGCCTGTTCAAACTCCAAACATTCAAAACCTTTTCCACTCATTTCTTCCATCTCCAATTTGGTTTATCCCTTCTTGACCCCTTCACTTTTGCCACAAACATCCCTTGTAATCCTCTCTCACCTAATCTATCGATATGTCCAAACCATTCCAGTTAGCTGTCCTCAGCTTTCTTAACCATGATATACATCATGACCTAGAACTCGGTCTCATATCTAAGATCTCCAAATTTGTTGAAGACACCAAACTAGGAGGGGGAGCTGTAAACAGGCAGAGTGGTCAGAAAGATGGCAAATGAAGTTTAATAGAGACAAGTGCAAAGTTATACATATTGGAAACAAGAATATACATTAGGACTATAAACTATTCGAAAACTCTCTAACTAAAGTAAATGAAGAGGAGGATCTTGGAGATGTCATTAGCAACGATGAAGTACACTAAACAAGTGTCAAGCAGCAAGTAAAAAAGGCAACCAAATATTAGGTTTCATAACCATGAACGTATATTACAAAACACCAGAAACAATTCTCACACATTAATATTCTCTAGTAAGATCACACCTTGAATATGCAGTCCAGTTTTGGTCCCAAACTATAAAAAAGACAAGGAAAAATTAGAGCAAGTACAAAGACGCATGAGATAATTAATCCCATCTCTTAGAAATCTGGCATACAAAGAGAGATTAAACTGACTGGATGTCTTCTACCTTAGAAAGCGTAGACTTTGCGGTGACTTAATCCAAATGTTCAAATTTCTAACAAGTTCGATAAAATAAATCACAAACATCTTTTCTAAATACAAGAAAATACAGTTACCAGGACAAATGGAATAAAACTCAAAGCTAAAAGATGTTGTATGGATGCGGGAAAAAGCTCCTTTTCCTACAGGTGCGTTGAGCACTGGAATAAGTTACTGTCAGACGTAGTAAATGTTTAGACTATAAATACCTTCAAAAGTAGTTTAGAAAAGTATTCTACAAATTTAGATATATGTACTCTGAAAAATAAACAGAGGTAATGGAGACACAAAAAGCTGATGTGCAGCAGTGGGGAGTTGGTGACAACTTAAAAACCTGCTGAGCGGAATTACATTTCCTTACTAAACTCCCCCCACCCTTTTTTTAAACCAGACAACCCAGTTGTGGGACAATCTGGCCTCCTGTTGTCTGTCTTTCTCAAAAAAACTCATGTAAACCACACTCTTCTCATTACCATACCTCTTCCTTACCCAAACATTTCTTACGTGATCAACCCACCACACATCACATATCAAACTCAAACTTTTCAATTCCGATACAATCTCCCTCTTCCGTATATTCTCATCTAGAGCCAACAACTCATATCTATACAACACTAAAAACTACTATACCTTCATACATGCCCATCTTTACCCTCATAGACAGTGACCTCTCTTTCCTTCACCTTCTCACACACCTTTGACTCAGCACAGCTCCCATGTTTTCATTCACTGCCATGTCCATGTCCACTCCTATGTATCTAAACACTTCACTTCCTCTAAATTTTTTCCTTTCCAACTCACACCCCAGGTAACTTTTAATGTCTTCTTTTACATACATGCTCACCATTTCCAGAGTTAGCAAGGAAAAGCAAAGAACAGAAAAAAAAATAGTGTCATTTGTTCACATCCTCTCTGTCCCTGTCATATATAATGCACCAAAACCATTGCTACATATCCACAACCAGGCCCTTTAAACTTTTCTGTGGTTTACTCTGACCACTTCACAAGCCCTGGTTCAGCCCACTGACACTACATCACAACTTGTACACCAAAACATTTGAATTCACTCTAATCCATGCATACATCACCTTCGTCTGCATGTTCCTGCACTGAAATTTCACAGCATTTTCAACTCCATCCTTCCAATGCCTTCATGGTACCCCCTTTTTTCTTGTTCCCTCAACTTCAGAGCATATATTCTCTTAGTCATCCTTTCCCCACTCATCCTCACCATTTAAGCACATCCTCTTCAGCTCTCTCATACATACTCCTCATTCTACCACACCTCTCATTTCTTATTTGATCAACCCTCTTCACACCAAAAACAGTCACCGAAGACTTCATTTCAAACACCCCCTTTACATTCAAGTCTTAAGTCCAAGCTATGCATCCATACAACACCAACATGACATATGTACAACAAACATACCCATCTTTGCCCTTCTAATGTGTGTATGAATTAAGAGAAGAATGTGAAACCTGGTTCAAAAGAAAATGAAAACTTTTTTCTTTGAAAGTCTTGCTTTCCTATCAGGCTGTTAAAACACCCTCTTCACTCCCTACCATTAGGCTATCAAAACACCCTATTCACTCCATAATTAGCAAAGGACCAGGTCGCAATGTTATTATGTAATGCTAAATAATTTTTTGTTACATTTGAAAGCCATTAATTCATTTCACAATGGATTTCTTTTCTGACAGTGTGTACAAGCTACACATGTTTTAAGATTTCTGTATGATTTATTTAAAGAATTTAATTAGACTAAGTTTAATTACACTTTAAGGGCAATATCTGGTGTGTTATTGGGGGTCAGCAGTCCCTAACCCTGCACTTACATTGAAAACCACCAAACTGAGTTTCCTTATGACTGAGATTTGCACAATATCTGAATCTCTCTTGCAAAAAGTATTGCAAAAATATGCCAAATTTAGAATTCAAGAACCCCAACCATAATCAATACAATTTTTGTTGTATCCAAGTATTACAAATGTATGAGACAGCATTAATATGATATCAAAACAGAGACTTGCTATTTACCTTCACCATCCTCCCTCTCTTCTTTCTCCCCATTCTCTTCACCAGGGGGCTCAATACCATTCTCTTTCTTCTCCTCTTCTTTTTTCTCCTCCTCCTCTTCTCTTATTTTCAAACCATCTACACTTCCCTCATTCTCCATGCCAGGTGGTGGTGGTTCCTTTAAATCATCATCCATTGGTTCATCCTCTGATTCACTTGAAGAACTAGAAGAAGAACTTCCCGAGTGTTTTCGCTTTCGAGTTTCTGCTGGGATAAACAATGAGCATGTATACAATCAAGAGGAACATTATGAACTCAGCTAAGCACTGAGTAGAGTCACAATGAAGAGTAAAGTATACTATGTTGCACACTAATGGAAAACTGACCTTTTTCCCCATCTGTTCCCTTTTGTCTGAGGTATTCTTTGGCCTTCTTCTGTAGTTCCATTTGCTCCTCAGACATATCCATCTTAAGTGGTTCATCTGGATTCTTTTCTTCTGATTTTTCTTTGTCTTCACCATCATCAGAACTGCAAAAATAATTTTCTTTTTTATTTCTCCTGGCCACTTCACATGCCCTAGTTCAGGCTAATGACAACACATTAACCCCTGCAAACCTTACTGTTCCAATCACTCTATCCAATGCACACCTTTCATCCTCGTGCATGTTCAGGCCCCAATCACTCAAAATATTTTTCACTCACACATTCAATCTCCAATCTTGTCTACTCCTTCTCCTTGTTCCCTTGTCTTCCTTTCTTCAATACACGATCAGTGCTTTCCATTGTTAGCAAAGTATCGCCTGGTATCTGAAGCACTTCACTTTTCCCAAATTTCCTACATTCAAACTCACACCCCAGCTAACTTGTTCCTCTACCCAAATAAATCTAACTCAACTTCCCCGTTTCAGACACTCTCGCCGTGTCATCAGCAAACAACAGACTAATTTCCCTCTCCTTCATCCACAATGGACTGCAGATTCATCCCTCTCTCCAAGACCCTTGCCTACACTTCCCTCGTCACTCCATCCATAAACAAAACAAACAGCTGTGGTGACAGCACACACCATTCCTAAAGACCAACCTTCACCTGAAACCACTCACTCTCCTCTCTTCTTGGTCATACATATCCCATGCACTCTTAATGATAACTTTTCACTTTTTCTTGTAGCTTTCCTCCCACAACATATATTTGAGTCCTTCCACAAGCTATCTTTATCAATCACAACATATGCTTTCTCCAGATGCATAACTGCCACATAGTACTACTTACTTCTCTAAGTATTTCTCAAACACATTTTTCAAAGCAAAGACCTGGTCCACACTTCCTCAACTTCTCCTGAAATGACATTGTTCCTCCACAGCCTGATGTTCTGTAAATGCCCTCTCCCTCTCAATCACTACTCTCCCATTCAACTTTCCAGGCACACTCAACAATCTTATACCTATGTAGTTTTTAACACTCGCCTTGCCTTGCCTTTATAAAATGGCACTATACCATAAAATGGCACTATTCCACCAACCTTTAGACACCTTGCCATGATTCTTTCAAATACTGAAAATCTTTACAAACCAAACAACACAGTAACCCCCTTCCTTAAATAATTAAACTGTAATACCATCAACTCCAACTGCCTTGTCACATTTTAACTTATGCAAGGCTTTCACCATCTCTCCTTTCTTCACCTAAACCATCTTCCATGCTATGCACATCCTCACAACCCAAAACCCCTACATCTGTCACTCTATCTATCATCAAACAAATTCAACAATCCATCAAAATACTCACTCAATCTTCCCTCATCTCATCACCACTTATGAATACTTCCTGATTAGCTTCTTTTACTTATATTCCCATTTGTTCTCTTGTTTTTCTAACACTATCAACCTCCTTCCAAAACATCTATTGTCTCTACAGTTTACTGATTATTTATCATCTTGCTCTCATTTATCCTCTTTTCAACCCCTGCACCTTCCTCTGGATGGCTGCAACACTGACAGATGTACTATTCATATCGCTTAATGACCTATATAATGACAATGTAAAGTTCAGTCAGTTAAACTTACTCTTCACCCAATATGAAGGGCTTCTTTTCCTCTTCATTAATCTGTGGTTTTACATCCTCCTCTGGCACCTGATCCAACACCTGTAGGTCTAGGTCAGTGCCCCCTTCCAGCTTGATGACTACGGAATCAAGTAATTTCAGAAGCTGATCTGACTGGTCTGCATCTACACTGATGTTCTCCATGCGGTTAGCCTCGTAGAGTTCTGTAAATACAGACACTCTCCGCTGGGAAGCAAAGAAAATAACAAGTTAGAGGACACTATCCATGCAATAAAATGTTAAATATAAAATCTAGCGGACAATCAATGAACTGTCTTATATCCAAGTTAAATTCAAGTTACCATTTACATATATATGGTTGTTTCATCATGACCCTTCCATTATTCCATGCCTATTAACATAATTCTGATCTTAGCTACTTTAACAGAATACTATCGACATACCAAAACTGCAAATATCCATTGCACTATGATTACACTTTTTCCTCTAAAAAATAATTCAGCATCTTACCTTTAGATTGGCTAACTGCTCCTCTCTGCGTTTGACACATTCCTCTGGATGGTACTTGGCCTTGAACCTAAAGTAAAGTATTATAATGCATTAGAAACTGGTGAGCAAAAATAGATGACCAACTCCTCACTTACTCCTTATGACATGTGGCCGAAAGAGCTTTTTCCTTCACTTCTCAATACAAAAACTTACATACTCATCAGCTTAGTACTTATTAGGGTCATCCATTGTACATCCAGCACATTATGAACTAAACTTATTTGAATTTACTGTATTTATTTGTGATTAGGCACTCCTAACAACCGGGTGTGTAAGTGATGCTGCATGTCGTCGTTTCTGGATCCCTTGCGATTTACTTTGTCTCAGTGTTGGTGACAATGGAAGATATATGAAATATGTTACCATTAGGCACAGTAAACCTCACCTGCCTTGGCTGAACATTGCAACATGTTTGTTTCACACATGGGCTCGATAAGAAGATAGCGAAGCGAACGATAGGTCATTGTGCGACCCCCTAACTAACATACACGTTCAGATCGCATCATTAACACTGCATTGCGCGCAGCGACCCTAAACTAACCGCGGAAACGAGCCCCATGTGCGTTTCGTCAGTTCACCACAACAAATTCAAGTTGGCTTGAGGTCTGCAGCAGCTGGTAGAAGCTGGAAAAACAACTGTTAGGGGGCAAATGTTAGATTACGTAGGGAAATGCCTACAGCAGACATCCCATCTTAATATCTAGATTTCATCAATTAATCATCATAGGAAAATGCTATTGAGAGCTTCTTCCAGAGCAAAGTATTTTAAACTATAATTTGAAAAATATAACCTGGCCATTAGTAAAGATCAACCTACTTCAACTACCTATTCTTGAATGGAATTCACGTCTAACAAGAGGATTTGATTTCCTTTTCGGGTGTTAGACATGATTCTGAATAATTCCAATATCAATTCCTTGAAGCACTATCAAAGCAAACCTAAGTTCCAATACCCTTTATTCCATGTGTAACTTAAGGTGAAAGTCTAAAGCAACATAAGTAAATAAGATAAAAGGAGCAAAGGTGATGCCAACTGAAAATACATTTAGGGAACCCTCCATCTAAATTTTGAGCTTTTGGGAAAAAAAATCTCTAATTTCTGCAGCAGAATATTTGGTTTCTTCACCAGAACATAATTACAAAAGACAAAATTCTTAGTATTCTAAATATACTGTCAAACATGACCAAAGGTGGAGAGCTGGGGCTGAAAACTACACAAAATATTGTGAAGGCATTGATAAAGATGATGATCTATTTCCCCAATTGCAATGCACTTTCTCTCCACTATGCACAGGCCAAGAAAGCACAGTCTGACTTACACAGGTTTTATTTTATGTCATCGGATTTAGTAATCATGGGGCAGGTTTCATTCATGTGTGCTACCCTAACCCAGCCCAAGAACAGCACCAGGGAGACATCTCTCTACCCTTACAGCTACTTCTGATCCTCTAACCCTTAGTTATACTCTTCTTTTAATGTCCCCTATTTTCTTTAATACATAATTGCCATTTCCCACATCAGTGAGGTAGTGCTAGGAACAGAAGACAGCCACATCTGCTCATGTCCATTCTCTAGCTGTCATATGTAATGCACCAAAACCCATGTCCCTATCCACAACCAGGCCCCACAGACCTTTCCATGGTTTACCCCAGAAGCTTCAAATGCACGTCAACCCCACTATACCATATTATTCCAATTCACTCTATCCCATGAACAACTTTCACCCTCCTGCATGGTCAGGTACTGATTACCCAAAATCTTTTTCTATCCATGTCCTTCCATCTCCTAATTTGGTCTCTCAGTTCTCACCAATATTCAAATTTTTTTTTGTCAAACTAATCAAATCAATAATTCTTGATTCCACTTGGCTATTTCAAATATGCTATACTGCTGATATCTACAACAATAGTCAAAACATCTGAGTTCAACATGTTCTCTTTATATGTGTGACAGAAAATATCTAATATAGCAGTCATGTTCAAGCAAGAAAAAATTACTCTTGGAGAATAAGTTGAGCAAATGAAATGGCATACATGGCTACAGAAGACAAAATATAGCTTTTCATAAATGAATACCATTTCCCAAGAACTAAGGAAGCGCTAAGAAAAAATGAAGAATGGCCATGTTTGCTTATGCTCACTCTAGCTGTCATGAATGATGCATTGAAACCAGAGGCCTCATGTGTACAACCATACCCTATAAACCTTTCCAAAGTTTCCCTAATTGCTCAATATGCCCTGGTTCAGCCCACTAACAGCATGTTGCCTCCTATACATTACAACTGCTCCAATTCGCTCTATACCATGCATGCCTCACATCCTCCTACAAGTTTAAGCCCCTCAACAATGAAAGCAAATTTCACTCCAGCCTTCCATCTTTTCCTCAGTTCCTTCAACTTGATATATACAACCTCTTGGTTAACTTCTCCTCCTTCATCCTCTCCATACATTCTTGCCATTTCATCAAACCCTCTTCAATTCTTCAATGGAAATTCTTTCTACCTAAACATACCTCTCATACCATAATATTCCGTATTTGATCAACATTCCACACATCATTCTCAAGCATTCATTTCCAACACACTGACCCTCTTCCCGACTTTATCATCTATGGCCCTACTTCACACCCACAGAACACCATCAAATACACTATTCATTACCACCATAGACAAAGCTCTTCAGTGCATTAAGGTCCTTAGCTTCATCATCAATCCTGTGGCTTACTTCAGCTCCTGCAGTTCCATCTGCTACTATATCCCCTCCCAGTTTTCTCCATTCAAGCTCACACTTTCACTGGCCTGTCTCACCTACTTCTAAAACTGAACCTTTACTTCGATTTACAATAACTCTTAATTTTTTCCTTTTGCACATTTTCCAAGCTCAGAATCCAGTCTCTGCAGATTCTATCTCAGGTCTGCCATCAGAACAGTATCATCAGTAAAAGAGCAACAGCCTCATCTCTCAGATGTCCCCACCCCTGACTCTAAGACCTTTGCACTCAACTTCCCCACCATCCCATCTGTAAAAAGACTGAACTGCCAAGGTGACACCATACATAAACTCTGAAAAGAGACCCTCCTTCACCTGGAACCATTCACCCTCCTCTTCTCTTACTTACATGCTTGCCTTACTATTTCATTTCATTCATTTATCATAATTGATTGCTGTTTCTCGCGTCAGATGAAGAATGGCCCGTCCACTCATACACACACATTTGGCAGCAGATGGAACCATGGAAGCGGAAGTGAATCATAGGGTGGGGGAGGGGGCAAAAATTCTGGGAGCGTTG
>JAUTXX010262975.1:1102-14248 GCA_032273605.1 Panulirus laevicauda | reverse complement strand
GCTACTCCTGAAACAGAAGTGGTGGGGGTATGTGATAGAGTGTAAGTAAGAAAGTAAACTCTAGCGAGGTAGCGCAAGGAAACAGACAAAAGAATGGCCCAACCCACCCACATACACATGTATATACATAAATGCCCGCACACACACATATACATAACTATACATTTCAACGTATACATACATATAAATACACAGACATATACATATATATACATGTACATATTCATACGTGCTGCCTTTATTCATTCCTGTCGCCACCCCACCACACATGAAAATGACAACTCCTCTCATTAATCATAATCATGGATTTGCAAGGTAATCGTAATCAATTCCAATCGTGGAGGAATTATAACATCTGGCTGTTCTTAACATCAACTGGAAATGCTGATGAATTTTACCCAGTTCTCTAGCTTTTCCCTAATGGTTTTCAATGCATTTCAAATCTAGATACTATATGACAGTTGCTTGTAATAGCACAATTCTTAAGTACAAGGAAAATAAGAAAGGCATGTGGAAAATTTATAAGTCATGAAATGGAAATCCAGCCAAGCTTTGTCAGAACATTTAGACCTTTTGAATTCTTTAGACATATATTATAATTCACATATTTTGCAATAATCTATGTTTAATTCTATATCTACTTTAGTAACAAAAAACTTCAAATGGTATATTTCAGGACTACTTTTAGACTTTATCAGACCATTGCCTGGTCTTCAATCTCCTCAAAAGCCGATATAAAAAAGCTGCAAACCACACAAAACTGTACCTTCAGAACAATCACTTGCTGCCTAGCAACCTAAAACATTCAACACCTACAGAATGAAAAAAAGATGTATACAATACAATCCTACCATAACATGCTCAACACTCAATTTTATGAGACAGCACTGGACCCCTCCCTTCCAAATCATGCCAATCCCTAAGGAGAAATATAAAGTTTACACCTGCCTCAAATCTTAACATCTTTTCACAAATGCTCCACCCCCATAATACATAAAACTGACAAAATTAAATATCCACCCCCCAACCCATTCTTAAAGTCCACCCCACCAGACTCACCCATTAGAAGCCACACTACCTATACAAACAAGAGTCACACTTTCCCATCCATGCTCTAAACATCATCCATCCTTACAACATTACTAAAATAAAAAACTGAACACTTGCCACTTATTTGCCCTGCAATCTCACAACCTGGATATGGACACAGCACTAAACTTTATCACCTATGATCTCACCTAGTGGAAGTGGTAAACTTCTTGAGTGCTGCTGGAGCCTTATAACATGGCAGGGATTCCATTACAAGAATGCCTGCTTTTGGTTATTCCAGGGAAAAGTCACCTTCAGCTTTGTTGTACCATTGGAGTACAATCTCAGGGATGAAATGCTCACTCTACAGAGTTCATCTTTTCCCTACTTCCAACTATAGTGCAGCCTTGAAGCTGCAAAAGCCCCTGGAGATGTCCTTGGGGTTATATAACAATATCATTTTTTTTTATTTTGCTCAAATGCAACAATCTCCCTCTCATTCACACTTACAAAATACTCCTCCTATGCACATCAGCAGGAGGCTTGCAATTGCACCACTAAACAGGGACATGTGAAGCTCTTCATTTCAACTGGCTGATGATATGAATAAATCCAACTCAGCTATTCACAATGCATGTGAAAAAAGTTTTGTTATTTCTTCCTTGATAAGATGAAACCCATATCAATTGTTTCTCAGTTTTTTCTTTAATGATTTTCTTTCACTTCATAACATAAATCATTTTTCACTTTCCTTGTAGCATTGCTTCACAGGAATGATCCATGAAGCAAATTCATAAAAATACCTACAGAAAAACAATAAAATGTTCTTGTATACAAAGATTTCATCATCTGACTACATCTCCTAAAGTATTAAAGGTGTAATTCACCAACAATAGGATTTCAGCGGTTTTCCTTCTTCATGGTGACTCCTCTTGGAGTTCTAAGAGTAACAAAAACATTAAAATCGATATCAAATGATAGATAACTATTTGCAAACTTCATTGTAAAGTAGCTCTGTCTCCAGAGAATGTTTTGACAAAAGTATATTTGTACATATAATTCTGTAAAAAAGATTCTGAATTTGTGCAAAAGGAACAACTTTTTTCAAATTAATAGACAGACTTATAAGAATTAGTTAAAATGCTGTACCTACCCTCTTCATGTTCCATAGCAAATGTTTGATGCTCATTACCACCCACTATTGTATATATGAGTTTACGATTCAGCTGGCTATGAGCAGTAACAGTCACAACAGGTGTGTGGGAAGCAGCATCTTCAGCAACTGTAGCACTATAGAACTGCCGATCAAATATTGGTTGTGACCTGTCCACCACTTTAAGTCGAACAGGAACTTGTGAAGACAAAGGGGGAGAACCTAGAATGCAAGGAATATTTACATTTACTGATCTTTTCCTTTGACAAGCTTATACTTTCTGCTTTCACATAAATGTTTCAACTTGGATAACCTTTTTTGAGCCTCAACTGGATGAAGTGAGGATCTCCACTTGAAACTCTGTTCAAGATTTTATTTCTGACAAAAATTCCAACTTCATAAAATCATGCCAGAATATGACAAAATAAATATGCAAAACTCCACTATTTTAGCAAACCCTACAAACAGATATCAGTATCCTACTTTATGTGGACTTCCCAAGAAACATTGTTAATCAATTCTGGGTTGAGTATACAAACCTCTTCCCTTACCAGTTTTTTTAGCCTGGTACAAAAACCATAATTTTTTTAAATGCAGTTTTGAAACATACACAGTTAGAAAAAGCAACAAACAAAATATTTGAAGTGTTGACTTTAGAAACTGAAATAATAAAATGTGCAGTTGCTGCAAGTCCAATCTATATCAATGAATATAGAAATAACTGTAAAAAACAAATAATGTAACTACAAGAGCTTAGTTTATAGAAGACACTAAAAATAATGAGGAAAAAAATGACAGCTTGCTAAAGAAATGCATTAATGCTTTTACTTCACTGCTTTGACAATGTAACAATTATTGCATCCATTATCATGGACTGCTGCTGTCAACCTCTGCTTTATATACCTGCTTGTCCTCTCAACTATCATGTCAAAGTTCAACCTCTGCTTTATATACCTGCTTGTCCTCTCAACTATCATGTCAAAGTTCATCATATCATCAAAAGGAACCTTAGAAATACTGCTACACATTCTGATGTTCATCATTTGTTTAACAAATGTGTTATTACCAGCAACAACAAATGGCTGGGCAGATGCAATTAGGGGTAAAGATAATTTTACTTTTGGCCGAGCCCATACCATTAGCTAAACTGAGTTGGCAATTGTAGAATCATGAGGTATCATTCTTACTTTGTGCCTTATAGTCATCACTGTTGTATATATAATTATTCAGACTACTTAGAGTGAAAAAGTAGAGGAAAGGCAGAAATAAACTCGATGCTTGCATCTCCTCCAACAGATACTTTGCTCTGGTTTTGTCTGGTGGACTAACACAGCCAGAGCTTTTCTCTTCATTATATGGGGTATTATCCTTAACTGTGTGTCTGCATAGTCATAACTATCATATTCATCATCACTCAGCACAATGGGGGTTAGAAAACAGTGGAAAAGCAAGGATGAATAAGGCAGATGCTTCCACCTCCCCAGAAAGACACCTCACCATACTGATGTCTGCAGATATAAATAAGGGCTTATAAAGGCTTACAAAATGAAGGTGGAAGGGCGGAGTGAAAAAGATTTTGAGCGATCAGGACCGGAACATACAGGAGGGTTAAAGGCGTGCAAGGAATAGAGTGAATTGGAATGATGTGGTATCATTTCAATTCACTTTATTCCTGTCCTATTGCTGTCAATGGACTGAACCAGGGAATGTGATGCATCTGGGGTAAACCATGGAAAGGTCTGTGGGGCCTGGAAATGGATAGGGAGCTGTGGTTTTGGTACATTACACATGACAGCTAGAGACTGTGTGTGAATGAATGTGCCTTTTTTTGTCCTTTCCTGGTGCTAACTCGCTAAAAAGGGGGATGCCATTTCCTGTGTGCCAAGATAGCGACAGGAATGAATGAAGACAAGCAGGTATAAATATGTACCTGTGTATATATGTATATGTGTGTATGTATATGTATGTATATGTGCGTGCATGGCCGTCTATGTATGTACATGTGTATGTGGGTGGTTGGGCCATTCTTCGTCTGTTTTCCTTGCATTACCTCACTGACACAGAAAACAGCAATTAAGTATGATAATGAAATAATAATAATGTGTATATGAGTGGGTGGGCCATTCTTTGTCTCTTTTCTGACGCTACCTTGCTGATGCGGAAACAGTGATTAATCAAAATAAAAAAAACAATAATAAAGCCATCTATTGAGAGAAATGACATCTATTATGCTCACCTCCTGAGAATGATAGAAAACATATCTGGAAACGTACAAGTTATCTTGGAATAGCAAATTTAGGAACATAAATGACCCGAATTAACAATTATTTATATGAAAGCTCAGCCCAAGTATGGGTGGGATAGTAAGACAAGGGGATGAGAGAAAGTAAGGATGCATATGTCTTCAACCTGATTTGCCAGAACTCTTAAAATATTTTTCATTCTAATCCTGTTTTCTTCAGCATGAAAGCTAGCTGAGAAAATGTTCATATCTAAATACACTTAAGACAGATAATATCAATCTATCATACTTTGCCTAAAAAGAAGTCACTCTACTAGGGACCATCACAAAGCAAGGATTATGGGCTGGCTATAATCCAGCAAGTGGCATAATGAAATACAAAAATGATAAGGGACATCATAAAGAAAGTTTTTCAACAAAATATCTTAACTTCTGAAACCCTGTTTCTTAAAGATCATGATTAGGGGCTATCCTTAAACTGCAACTAGCCTACAAAACAGGAACACTGATTCTTAAGAGTTCTGGAAGCGAAGAAGAAAGTGTGGAGAGAATGTTATTTTGGAGAGCAAAAATGGGTATGTTTCAAGGAATAATAGTTCCAATAATATGGTTGCAAGGCATGGGCTACAGATAGGGATGTGTGGAGGGTGGATGTATAGGAAATTAAAAGTATGAGGACAATATGTGGTGTGGTTTAACTGAGTAAGTAATGAAGAGGTAAGAGAGACGTGAGGAAATAAAAAGTGTGGTTGACAGAGCAGAAGAGGGTGTGTTGATATATTATAGTTTGGACATAAGAAGAGAATGTGTGAGGAAAGGTTGACAAAGAGGACATACGTGTCAGAGGTGGAAGGAATAAGGAGAACCCTGAGATCAAATAGGAGATGGAAGGATGGAGTGAAAAAAGATTTTGAGCAATTGGGGCCTGAAGATGCAAGTGGGTGAAAGGCATGCACAGAAAAGAGCAAATTGGAATGATGTGGTATACTTGGGTCAACATGCTGTCAATGGACTGAACCAGAGCATGTGAAACATTTGGGGTAAACCATGGAAAGGTCTATGGGGCCTGGATGCAGATAGGGAGCTGTGGTTTCAGTGCATTACATATGACAGTTTGTGAATGGATGTAAATGGATGTGGCCTTTCTTCATGTTTCCTGGTGCTGCCCTGCTGAAGGAGGGGATGGCGATGCTGTTTTCTGTGGGGTGGGGGGGGCACCAGGAATGGATGAACGAGAGCAAGTATGAATACGTACATGTGTATATATGTATAAGTATGTGTATATGTATGCATATGTATACATATGTATATGTTTATGTATATATATATGCATGAAAAAATGTGTATATGAGTGGATGAGTAATTCTTTGTCTGTTTCCTGGTGCCACCTTGCTGACGCAGGAAACTGAAATCAAGTATAATAAAATGAATATAAAATATGTACATGCTGGAGATTAAATGTTTGAGAACATTACGTGGAGTGAGGTGGTTTGATCGAGTAAGTAATGAAAGGGTAAGAGAGATGTGTGGTAATGAGAAGAGTGTGGTTGAGAGAGTAGAAGAGTGTGTGTTGATATGATTTGGACATATGGAGAGAATGAATAAGGAAAGATTGACAAAGAGGATATATGTGTAAGAGATGGAGGGAATAAGGAGATGCAGGAGACCAAATTGGAGGTGGAAGGATGAGATGAAGTGAAAATGATTTTGAGTGATTGGGGCCTGAACATGCAGGAGGGCGAGAGGGGTGCAAGGAATAAGAGTGAACTGGAGTAGTGTGGTATACTGGGGTCGACACACCGTCAGTGGACTGAACCAGGGCATGTGAAACGTCTGGAGTAACCCATGGAAAGGTCTGAGAGGCTTGGATGTGGATAGGGAGCAGCAGTTTTGGTGTATTACACATGACAGCTAGAGACTGAGTGTGTATGAGTGTGGCTTTTATTTTGTCTGTTTTCCTGGCACTACCTTGCTGATGCAGGGGAGGGCAATGCTATTTCCTAAGGATCAGGGTGGCACCAGGAATGGATAGGGGCATGCAAGTATGATTATGAATGTGTGTATATATGTATATGTAAGATTATGTGTATATATCATTATATTTTTTTCATTCTTATTATACATAATCGCTGTTTCCTGCATCAGCGAGGTAGTGCCAGGAAACAGAAAAGGAATTACCCATCCACTCATTTACACACATACATATACATAAATGTCCATATACATATCAACATATATATACATATACATACACACACAAACAGATATATACATCTATACTTCTCTTTTTTCTTTCATACTATTCGCCATTTCCCGCAATAGCGAGGTAGCGTTAAAAACAGAGGACTGGGCCTTTGAGGGAATATCCTCACCTGGCCCCCTTCTCTGTTCCCTGTATTATTTTTTGTCATGTTCTTATCTATTTATTTATTTATTTCCGCATTGTAAGACACGGTCGACCTTCAGGATATTTTCACATATCAAAAACACGTTACAAATTAGATTGTAGATCGCCTGGTTTAGTATTCCATAGTTTTGATTTGCATACTTGGCCTTGTAGAAGCCTTTATAGCACTAATACATATTTTCATATTTACATACATTATACGTTTTCCTGAAGTCTATATGAAAATTTCTATATGAAAGCAATGATGAAAGGGTTTGGAATACAATTATAAAGTGGTCTGGAATATAATTCGATGTTTTAAGAGAAACATTTTTAACATAACCAAAAAGATGCGATGCTCTGTCAGGTGTTTGTGCGTGTGTAGAATCTTGGGAGCCATGATAAGTTAGTAATCAATTTGTTTTAATTGTTTAATCTTTTCAATGATTTTCGTCGCGTTTGTTTATTGTTGTCACATATTCTGGACGTTGTCGATTGCTGTACATTCTTTTTTTTTTGTAAATCACTGTCGATTGCTTTGATTATTGTTAATGTTGAACATATTGCGTCGTCAATGTTCATCGTCAATGTTCAATGTTCTTTACTAGACACCTGGAATGGAAATGGTCTGTCCTCACGATGTGCATGTATGGATTTCAGATTTTTGAGAAAGTAAATTATAGATTGATGTAGGTACTACCGAAAGTGATCTGCGAAAGACTTAGCAACTCTGCCACCAGTGAGACAGAGGGCTCAGTTAACAGTGTATTAGCCCTTTCCAGTACCCCAGCCAACTGGGACAACAGCCGCCCAGGGTGTTACTACCATCCTGACTGAGTAACGTTAAAGTGGTGGCCGGAACCATCTTACACTCTCCAGGTCAGGATTGTTGGTCTTACTTTACGTCACATTAAAACGGGTGACCGGGCTACTCCTGCCGTCTTCTCCTTACAAGCTTACAACTACTCCAATTTTGCTCTTTTTTACATGAGTACTTCTGCCAACTCCTGTCCACTCTAACATTATTAAGTACTTTTATGAAAGAGTTTGATAAATCTATGGCCCTTCGACCCCGGCATTATGGGATTAAGAATCCCCGGGTTTCCGCTAGACTTTACTGCGAATGAGAGTGAGAGTAGTAGTACCGGCTCCTGCCACGACCTTTCCTTCTACGTTAGATCATCTTCTTTTTCTGTTCACTATGCCAACATTCGCGGTCTCTCTAATAATCTCTCCTCTGTTGGACACCATCAGTCTCGTACCTCTCCTAATATCTTACTTCTCTCTGAAACACAGTTGTCTAGTGACGTTCTCACTAGTTCCTTTTACATATCCAACTATAGCCAACATACACGACTCCGGTTCGAAGGTGGTGTTTGGGCTTATTCCACCGTCAACACACCTGTTGCATGCCTGAAGGACTTTGAATCCCCAAGCACTGATGTTATATGGCTTAAGGTCTGCCTCCCAACTGCTAAACGTTTTCTCTGCTGCGTCTATTGCTTTCCTAATTCTACAAGTTTTATATATCTTTTTGACTCTCTGAACTCCTGCCATGAGAGTGTGACATCCTCTCACCCGCAAGCCGATATCCTCTAAATCGGGGATTTTAATGTTCACCATGGGGAATGGTTGAATTCCTCCCATACTGATAGTGGAGGGATTTAGGCTCTCACGTACTCCATTCTTAATGACTCAGAGCAAATCATCTCCCACCCTATCCATATTCCTGAGAGCTGTGACCACTCTCATAATATTCTGGATTTGCTTTACAAATCTACTCCATCCCTCTATAAGTACACAATCTCGCCCCAGGTTGGTTCTTCTGATCACACTCTTATAAATGTATCTATTCTGATGGCACCTCCCCCTCTATCAACTCCTTCTAAGCGTAAATACTGGCATTTCAACAAAGCTGACTGGAAAAACTTACGAAACTTCTTTTCTGATTTTTCCTGGGTACATTGCTGTCTGCTATGTGATGAAGTTTTTTTCTACGCCAAACGCCTAGCAAAGCTATTCTTGCGGGAATAGAAGTGTTTGTCCTCCTCTTCCTTCAAGACGACCTTTTTATCCAATCCATAGTTCAACCGTTCCTGCTCTAAGGCCATTCACGCAAAGGATCAGGCATATCGGGCTTGGAAAAACTCTTATTCCTCTGGCTCTCACTCAGCTTTTATCACTGCCTATAATCGCCGCAAGCACGTTATCTGTGAAGCAAAGCGCTCACATGAAGTCCGATAGCATCTCGTCCTTCACTGGTAGGTCTCTCTGGTCTTTAGCTAAAGTCATCTTTAACAACTTCTGTCACTCTCTCCTTCTTTGACTTTTCCGTTATGACGGTACTACAACTGTCACTCCCATAGACAAAGCAACTCTCTTTAGCTCCCGTTTCTCCTCTAACTCCACCTTGGGTGACTAACATTCCTTCACCCCTGATGCTCCTCTTACTAGTCTTATGCCTCTTCCCGTAATCTCTTTTCGGACTGTCCGAAAAGTGCTTCTCTCTCTGGACTCAAGCAAGGCTTATGGTCCTGATGACATCCATCTGCGTGTATTGAAAGAGTGCGTCTCTGGTTTGCACCTGTGCTTGCTCGTCTGTTTCGTTTCTGTTTAATAACCAAAACTTTTAATTCTCTGTGGAAACATGCATTGATACAACCATGCTCTAAGAAGAGTGACCATTTTGACCCCCTCTAACTATCGTCCTATTGCTTTGACCTCTACCTTTTCCAAAGTCTTTGAATCCCTCCTCAACTCCCATGTCATTATACACCTCGGCAATCACAGTCTTGTCTCTGATCACCAGATGGTTCTGTAAGGCGAGATCGTACTAACGTCTGATCATCATCTCTGAAAGATTGTGTAGAGTCATGTGTAGTTGCCCTTGGCATAGCCAAACCTTTTGACAGTGTCTGGCACTGGAGTCCAGTATCTAAGCTTTCCTCTTCCTATTTCTCTCCCGCACTTTGCTCCTTCATTGCTAGCTTCCTCTCCGGCCGATCTATCTCTGTGGTTGTTGATGGATCAGCCTCCCCCATTTTCTCCATAAACAGCGGTATCCCTCAAGGTTCTGTCCTATCCCCTATCCTTTATACCTTTTTTTAAAACTGCCTTTCCTCAATAATGATCAAGTGAACTCATACGCTGACGACTCGAGACTGCATTATTCTAGATCCTTTAATCTTGTTCTTTCTTATCTCACTCGATCTACATCTTGTTTTGACATAACTTCCTCAATAAACGCAGACTTAGACAGGATATCATAGTGGAGCAGACGAAATCTAGTTATTCGTAACGCCTCCAAGACTCAGTTTCTATCCATCTCTCTATCAAATATTCCTCACAACTCTCGTCTTTCCTTTGGCGGGTCTGTAATTCCACATCCTGATTCAATGAACATATTTGATATTGCTGTAACATCCACTCCTTGGAAACCCAACGTATGGAAATAGCTAAGTCTGCCTCTATAAAGAAGAAGAAAAAAAATGATTGTCCTGTTTAGATGTCGAAGCTTCTTTTCTTCTGAACAATTACTCCGTTTATACAAAGAATTGAATCGTCCTTGTATGGAGTACTACTCCCATATCTGGGGTGGTTCTAGCTCTGCATCCTTACTTGACAGAGTTGTGCCGTAAGCGGTCCGACTTGCAAACTGTCCCACGCAAACTTCAAAACGTGACGCTTTGCCCTACGTTGAAAAGTCGGTTCACTCTCCCCCTTCTATGGGTATTACTTTTGTTTTTGCTCCCGAGGACTAGCTGCTTGTGTGTCCCGCCACCACTAGCTAGACCACGAAATACTCGGCAAGCTGCTGCGTCATTTGATTAGTAGTCAGTGACAACTCAAAGGTGGGCCGTTTTGATTACTTAATCTTTCTCTACATGTCGAAGCTTTGGCCTCTACCTTCTCATGTCTTTCCCATTACCCATGACCTGGCACATTTGTACATACTTTCCCTTGTCTTTACGTTTGTCCGTTTCATGACTCTGTATTTCGAATAAGGCCCCGGCCGTTATATGGACTTACGCGGAGCATTCAACATGAAGAAATAAGGCTAATGCGACGACGATGTTGGTACTGAATATCTCACAACACGATGAGAAATGATAAGAGAAAGAAGAAAAAATTGAAAGATACCACATCGAGAGGCTCTGCTGCAGTCGTAAGGTTAGGACTGTCATATGATGGCAGTGTTTTAGGCTGAGGTTAGCTAGCTTCACTAGCGTAACGAGTTTCACGTTCAGATCCGTCTACATCATCGGAATAACATAATAACAGGAGAACGGATGGGCCATGAAGATGTTCTCTGCTGGAGGGTAATGATAATGTAATAATATCCAAACGTGTGCAAAAAGAAACAGACCGGATAAAAGTCCTCCCAACCCGCAGCTCCTTCTGGTCCATCTGCCGGCAAGAAAATAGCTATGAACACCACAATGCATGAAGAGAGCATACTGATAAGGATATTGTACAGGAAAGCTTTCATGAGAAACAGAGTTTGACCTGGTATCTGTAGCCGGATTCTATGGAGAGGAGGCTCAACTCTGGAAAGATGAAAGTTGATAAACGTGCACATGATGCTATCTGTCTTGAGAAGGTTTATCTACTCATCATGGTGATCGTCTCGCCGAGATTTGGACGTACTGATAGACTTTGCCTTCACAGATCTGATCGTAATTTATCAAAACGTTCATTTGATAATATTTGTTGTTGTTTGCATACTGCAACTTAACAATAATATATTTTCACTTTTTTTCTCATCTAATATGGGGAACTTTTTTATCGGTTGAACTTATTAAAACCATTTTGCATTCAGAAAATTTTTAGATTTCCTTTGAGACTACATTGGTTAAGAGACAATTATTTCAGATTTCTCTATTTTTTTTCGGGATTTATTTCTGGTCAATTCAAGTAGTGTTGTTGCTCTTCGTTGTATTCATTCTTAGGCATCTCAGTCTTTGATCAGCTTCAGATGGGACATTTCATTCTAAATAGGGACATTGTAAAGACGTTGTAAAGAGTAAGAACTGTGACTATCGTTCTAAAGTCTAAAGCCTTGAACCCTAGCAAATGCAACTTTGAATATGTAGCGTGTTTTAGGTAATTACTGAGTATAACTCTAAGGTATTTTTTTTGTTGCAATTTCATAAAACTCTGACGGAAGCTGATGAAATATTCTGTTGCAGACGGGTTGCAGAGGTCGTATTTCTCCGGTAACGACCGACGCTTCATGATGAGGAAAAGTAAATCTTAATAAAGAGACCAATTATACCAACTGAGTGGCTATGTGTTTACTGTGATTAATACAGTTTAGTGAAAGGCTTATATTAATCTTGCATATTGCTGTTCCAGATATAGCGCTCTCACTTGGTCCCGTCATCTCTTTATGATGTCATAACTTGGAGAAAAACATCTCACAGAGAATGCAATACTGAGCAGACGGTTGTTCATGGTCTTGAATGTTCTTGCATGTTTGAAGGATCTGACACATTAGAACATCGGGATAATATTTCTAAGTGACAACACGAACAAAAGTTAGGTCATGTAGTAGACTGATGGCTGCACGTACACTACATGATATGTCCCTTACCATGTAGTCATTTCATGTTACGTGAAAAAGTTAAAGGGTTTATTTTTTTCATTTAATTGTGTGTGTGTGTGTGTGTGTGTGTGTGTGTGTGTGTGTGTGTAAAATGAATTAATTGAATTAATGACATTTTATTGGACTTACGATACACAGTTGAGTATTACATATATTACAGAAGTGGGAGGTCATGATAGTAGCTAGTTAACTAATCATACAAGAGTTTACTGTAAGATCAAGTTGTGCTGGATATCTCCACGCTTTGTATAAGCACGTGAGTAAGGTACAGCTACTCAGTCAGGGTGGCAGATGTGCAGAAATGTTTACACAGTAAATACTGTGCACTGAGTTGAACATTAGATCACAGTAACACAGTAGTTGACTAACTAACAGAAACCTGAGCTATTTATTTGCTTAGCTGTGCACTTGTTTCTGGGCTGTTATGATGTCCACAATTGTAGGTATAGGACTGTTCTCAGATTGTCTGTACGAGCTCTGACTGTAACAAGTTGATTGTGGTGAGGAACGGCGATTCGTAGTGGAGAGGTGTCGGGGAGAAGGGTTGTCTGTGTCAGCAATTTAATGTCAAACTCCGAATGTTGGTCGGAAAGGGTGGACAGGTCCAGGATGATTGGACATGCACTTTTCTGTACTCTTTCTAGCTATTCCCTTTGTGTAGCTGTTAGTGACGAGAACCAGAGAGGGATGACTAGGTGAACTAGGTAGAATGAAAATGATATATACATTCC
>JAUTXX010262865.1:0-12128 GCA_032273605.1 Panulirus laevicauda | reverse complement strand
GGTGCCAATTGCAGGATGTTTTGTAACTCCAACCCATTAACTTTCAAGGACTTCTTGATGGCATCACATATCGCGTTAGCATTACAGTCAGTAAACTCAATAAGGTCCAAGAAAGTCACCCTTAATGTCATTACTCTCATCTGATTGTCTATATCTTTTTTCAAGTCTGTCAAAATGCGGGGCAATCACATTGCTCACAACTGCACTACACTTCGACCTTTTTACTGTATGCAAATCGTGCTTTGCACAGCTCAATGAGATGATGAACAACTCGTAATGAACAGTGTTCTGCAGTGGATGGTGATAAATTTCGTGTCCCGTGTGTTATCTTTCACTTTTTTTTAAATAGATTTGTGGTTTGCCTTTGAGTGTTGAATGGCTTTTCAGCTTTCTTGTGTTTAGGTGTTTTGCTGTGTCTTTCAGTATCACTAAGTTTGGCAGACACTGGACAATGGCAGTACTTTTAAAGACATTTTGTGTCATCCTCCTCTACTTTTCTTAACCACTTTACTCTAAAATGTTTGATATAAATGTAATGGCCTGTACACACACAACCAGCAATGTTACTGTCCTTCATGGCCCACGGCTAGCACTGTCACTACCGAGAGTCTGACTGAACCTGAACTGAACGGGTGAATTGAGGAGGGGGAGCCTTGCGGAATACACCCGAGCCAACCCTGTTCGGTGAAAATGAATTACGTACAATATTTGTATTGTTTTCCTTGTTATTGATAGGTTTCGATTAAACTTCCTAAATCTCTTTAACGTATAATAATTAATATTTGAATTTCTTCATATATTGAAATACCACTAAGTTTGATGCTAAGTAAAAGAAAAAAAAAGCGCTGAAAAATATATTGAGGCGCTAAATACGAAATTTAGTTGCTAGATCTTTATAAAAAGTGCAAGATCTAACGCCAAAAGTGCTAAGTTGGCAACTTTGTGTTACATTTTGTGACCCCTGGTTACTATGGTACTGCAATTTTGAAGAAGTGTTACATATCAGTGTTGTTCAGCTGATTCGGAAACTGGAAGGTTATAATCACGCCACCCTTCTCTCTCCTTTACTCTGTGGTGAACAAATTTGTTGCCTGCACCCAATCAACTCTTTGAACTTATGTACCATCTTAGTTGCTATTCTCTGAATCTCTCAATCAGAGGTTTGTGCTTTAGGTACAGTGATATATATTGTGAATATCTTACCAAACATTTCCTTATCCATATGCTTAAGTGTGATAATAATATTTGCCAGGAGACGGTTTACATCTTTCACTGTTCACTAGACGTGCAGTTCTGGCCATGTGGTAAACACAGTGTTTTCTTATACACACATTCCTATCGCATATTTTCCTTTAGCTAATGATCACAAAGAGGCCTTCTTTCATTGTGTCTCATCCTCATTACCTTGCACTTTCTAGGATGCAATAACCGTTTATCAGTACAGTTTTGCAGTTTGTCCAAGTTCCTCCGTAAGCCGATGCAGTCATCGTCTTTAGTTCTCATAGGACCTTGACAACTCCCGCAAACCCGTTTATGTACGAGTCCATCCCATCAGGCTAGATATCAAGAATAGCAGTGGGACTAAGGGCAAGCCCTTCGGCAAATCACTGCTGACGTTAGGCCATTTGGATAATGTTCCTCTTACTCTTGCTCTTTTGCTCCCTTCTAGTAGGGTAATCTGTTGTCCGCTGTATAGGTACCCCTTATTTATTCCCGTAGCTTTAGCTTTTTATTCTTCCTTCGTTGGTTTATAGTCTCAAAAACTTGCTGGCAGGCACATATGGGGAGACATCATCAAGTCGATGAGCCTCATGTGGTTCAGATTGTTTTGACAGACTGATTATGTAATTTCTATTAAATTATGTACCTTCCAGACTTCTTTCCCCTCCCACCCTGTTAATGTTGAAGCAGTATTGTCCTCCACCATGAAAAGACTCTTGACTTTGTTATTCAGTTACTCACATATTTCTTCACTATCCTAAGTTTGTGTGTATATGCGTGATTACTATTTATGTGTTACGGGAAGAAATGTTTACATTCGTGTTTTCCCGTCTCTTAATATTTTATATATGTATCATGCCCTTACTACAATGCATGTATGCCCACACACACACCCCAGCCTGTGTGTGTGTTGTAACAATATATTATAGTATTCTGTGAAACAATGCAGTGTGCAGGGAAGTGGAGTAGTATGTATGTTGTGGAACAGTGTGATGTGTTGTATTGTGAAGCAGTGTGGTTTAGCGGGCAGTGAAACAGTGTGGTGTGGTGTCCTGGGGAGCAGTGTGTTATAGTGTTGTGGAACAGTGTGGTGTACTGCGCTGTAGAGGAAAGTGGTGTTTTGTGCTGTAGAAATGTGCGATGTGATGTATTGTGGGGCGGTAGTGTGATGTAATGTTTTGTAAAACAGTGTAACATAGTCTGGACTATGTCATGTTTTGGTGTTGAGAAGTGTGGCGGAACATGATATGCAACAGTGTGGCAGGGTTTAGTGTGGAGCGAAGTATTCGTTGGGATATGGTGCAAATTATGATGTGGAATAGTTTGGCCGGGTGTGGTGTGGAACACTTTGGTTTGGTATGGTATAAAAGAGTGAGTTGAGGTATGGTGTTTGGAGCAATGTTGCGGTGCTTGGTGTGGAGCAGTGTTACGGTGCTTGGTATGGAGCAGTGTTACGGTGCTTGGTGTGGAAAATGGTGCAGTGCTTGTTGTGGAGTAATGTTGCAGTGCTTGGAGTGGAGCAATGTTGCAGTGCTTGGTATAGAGTTGTGTTGCAGTGCTTGGTGTAGAATAATGTTGCAATGCTTGGAGTGGAGCAATGTTGCGGTGCTTGTTGTGGAGTGGTTTTGCAGTGCTTGGTGTGAAGCAATGTTGTAGGGCTAGATGTTGAGCAATGCTGCGGTGCTTGGTGTGGAGCATTGTTGCAGTACTTGGTGTGGAGTAATGTTGCGGTGCTTTGTGTGGAATTTTGCAGGGCGTGGTGAGAGCAGACTGGGTGGTGTAGAGTAGCTTGCTGTCTGGTAAGGAACATTGTTGCGGGGCTTGGTGCGAAGCAGTTTTGCTGGACGTGGTAGGGAGCAGTGTAGCAGAGCATGTTGTGGAGCAATGTTGTTGGGCGTGGTAGGGAGCAGTGTAGCAGAGCATGTTGTGGAGCAGTGTTGTTGGGCTTGGTAGAGAGCATTGTAGGGGAGGGAGCATGATGTGAAGCAATGTTGCTGGGCGTGGTAGGGAGCAATGTAGCGGAGCATGTTGTGAAGCAGTGTTGGTGTGCTACAAGAGGGGTGTGGGAGGGAGCAGTGTTGTTAGGCATGGTAGGGAGCAGTGTTGCTGGGCTTGATAGGGAACACTGTTGCGAGGCTTCGTGTGAAACAGTGTTGCTGAGCATGGTAGGGGGCAGTGTAGCGTAGCATGTTTAAAGTAGTGTTGCTAGACGTGGTAGGGAGAGGTGTAGCGGAGGATGTTGTGAAACAGTGTTGCTGGGCGTGGTAGGGAGCAGTGTAGCGGAGTATTTTATGAAGCAGGTTAGTGGGTATTGATGTGGAGCTTTTTGAATGGTTTAGCGGAGCATGATGGAACATGGTTTGGTGCAGTGTTGTGTTGTGTGTGGGATGTGGTGTAGAGCAATTTTCCAGAGATGGTGTGGTGCAGC
This sequence comes from Panulirus laevicauda, assembly GCA_032273605.1. Taxonomy (NCBI): domain Eukaryota; kingdom Metazoa; phylum Arthropoda; class Malacostraca; order Decapoda; family Palinuridae; genus Panulirus; species Panulirus laevicauda. Next base: position 8,479 of record JAUTXX010262865.1, on the reverse strand, counting down.
ATGGTGAGGCTTGATATGGAACACCGTGGTGGGGCAAAGTGTGGCCAGTGTGATGGGGAGTGGTGTTGAGCAGTGTGGGTGGTGTGGAACATTGTTGTGGTGTGTGGTGTGGATCAGTGTTGCTAGGCGTGGTTCAGCAGTGTGGATGGTGTGGAGCATTACTGTACGGTGTGATGTGGAGTAGTATTCCGGGACGTGGTGCTTAATAGTGTTGCGGGACGTGATGTGAAGCACCGTCGTGGACATGGTGTGGAGCAGTATTGTAGGAATTGGTGCGGAAGATGGGAGGTGTACTGTTGAGGGGAGTTGTCGGGTTGATGTAGATAGAGCAGCTTTGCGTGGCGTTGTGCTGAGCAACGTTCAGGGCGAGGTTTGGAGCATTGTGGTGGGGCGTGGTGTGGAGAATTGTGGTGTTGCTTGGTGTGGAGTATTGTGGTGGGTGTGGTGTGGAGCATTGTGGTGGGTCGTGGTGTGGAGCATCGTGGTGGACCTTGGCGTAGATCAGTGTAGATGGTGTTGAGCAGTGTGAGTGGGGGTGGTTTGGAGCAATTTGGCGGGGCCTGATATGGAACAGTGCGGTAAGGCTTGATCTGGAACTGTGTTGCAGGGAGTGCTGTGGAACAGTATTGTAGGGCATGTGATGGAACAGTATGGTGAGCCATGTTTTGAAGCAGTGTTGCGGGGCGTAGTGTGGATAACTAGTGATGTGGAGCAGTGTGTATGAAATGGAGCATTTGCTTGGGGCTTGGTATGTAGTTTGAGTGGGGAGCAATGTTTTGAGGCCGGGTGGAATAGTGGGGATGGTGTGGAGCAACGTTGCGGGGTGTAGATTTGGAGCAGTCTGGTTGGATTTGGGTGTGTAGGGCAGTATAGTTGGATGTGTTGTGGAGCAGTATAGTAAGTAGGTCGTGGTATAGAGCAGTGTTGCAGGGAGTGCTGTGGAACAGTGTGTTGAGGTGTGGTGTGGAGCAGTGTTGTGGGACGTAGTGTGGATGATTACTGAGTTGTGGAGCAGTGTGTATGAAGAGGAGTAGTTACATGGGGCTTGATATGGAACAGTGTGGGTGGTTTGGAATATTGTGGAGGGGCCTGGTGTGGTATAGTGCGGATGGTGTTGAACAATGTTGAGGGATGTGGCCTTGAAGTAGTGTGGGAGGCTTGGAGATGTGTAGGGCGGTGTAGTGTAGTGTGGTGTGAAGTAATGTAGTGGGTCGTGGTACGAAGCAGTGTACTAGGGCGTGGTGTGGAGCGGTGTTTCGAGGCGTGGTGTGGAGCACAGTAATGGAGTAGTGTACTGGGGCGTGGTGTGGAGTAATGTGGTGGGGCATGGTGTGGAACAGTGTGGATGGAGATGAGCACTACTATAGGGTGAGGTGTGAACCAGTGTTACATGGCGTGTTGTGGAGCGGTGTAGGTGATGTGGAGCAATGTGGAACAGTGTAATAGGTAGTGGTGTAGAGCAATATGGAGCAGTGTGTTGTGGCGTGATGTGGAGCAGTGTGTTGTGGCGTGATGTGGAGCAGTGTGTGTGTGTGTGTGTGTGTGTGTGTGTGTGGAGAACTGTTGAGAGGAGTGGTGTAAAACAGTGTGGTATGGAGTGATATAGGGCATTGTGGTGGAAAGTGATTTGAATTGATGTTGCAGGAAGTGATGTGAAACAGTGTGATAGAGCGTAGTTTGCAGCAGTGTTGTGGGACATGTTGTGGAGCCGTGTGGGTGGTGTAGAGTAATGTTTCGAGGTGTGATGTGAAAAAGTGCAGTGGGTCGTGATGTTGTGGAGTGCGGTGTGGAAGAGTGTGGTAGGACGTGATGTGGAGCAGTGTTGGAGGGCGTGGTGTGGAGTAGTGTTGCGGGGTGTGGTGTGGAGCAGTGGTGGGACGTTGTGTGGAGGTGTGGTGCGGGACTTTGTTTGAAGTAGTATGGTGGGGTGTGGTGTGGAGCTGTGTTACAGGGCATGATGTGGAGCAGTTCGTTAGACTGGTGTGCAACAGTGTGGTGGGGCCTGATAGGGAACATTGTTGCTATTTACTGTATAGTGTTGCGGGGATGGAGCAGGAGTGTTGCGCGACGTAGTGTGGAATAGTGTTGCGGAAAATGTGAAGCAATGTTGTGGGGAAAGGGCAATGCGGTGGAGTATTGTATGGGCATGTACTTTTAAATGTGATGTGGAACATTCTATCTGGGTGAAGTTTGGGGTGTGTTTCGTGGTGTGATGTGGAGTAGTTTGGGTAGTGTGGAGCGATGTGAGTGGTGTGGATTAGTTTGGGTAGTGTACAGCAGTTTTGCTGAGTGCCCTTTTGGGCACTGTGATAAGGTATGGTGTGTAGCAATGTTGTTAGGTTTGGTATGGAGCTATATGTCGTCGTGATGTGGAACAGCCCTGTAAGGTTTATTGTTATGTTGTAAAATTGTATGATGTGATGTGAAGCAATTACAGTAGTGTTGTGTGGTGTAGTGTAGAGCAGCGTGGAGATGAGCATGTAACGCCCCGATTCTGTTTCAGGAGTGAGGACTCCCTCGCCGCGAACTGCTCCTTATATTGGTGTTGGCCACGTTGGAAGGTGTGGTGAGCTGGGCACCGCAGCTGCCACAGGTGTGTCCCAGGTGTAGAAGGCAGCACAGGTGTGGAGGCTGGCGTCATGACTAGCCTGGCGCTCCGCGATGGCAGCACCACAACAAGACACTCTCACTAACGTCCCCTGCACGCCCGTTACTACACCCACCGTCCTTGCCACCACCTACAGGAGTGCAGCAGCCTCAGCTGACAACTATGGCAGTGGTCAATCTGCAAACTGTAGCGACGTGTATGGTCGACTCAGTTGTGTGAGTGTGCGTAGTGTTGGTACCCCGGGCGTCCCGTGTGGTACCATTGCCACTCATTATCCCTCGCCCCGTCCTGCCTCCCGCCGTGTGCGTCCCTGCACCCTCTGTGGCACCACCGCCCTGCGCCCCTGCACTGCCGTCGTTTCTCCAGGCCCTTTTGAACAGCCGGTAGTTCTCCTACATCGTCTTGAAGATGGACTGCCTCAAGGGGATGTGAACAGTCTCCGAGCTTACGGCACAATCCGTCTTTTGCCTGTCCACAGCCCTTCTCAAAACGACAGTAACGTACTTGAAGATTACAACAGTGATCGTGATAGAGATACTGATGAAGGGGAGGTGAACCATGCTATGGCGCAGTCAGTAAAAGTTGGTGAAGAAGATAAAGACAAAGAAGAGAGCACCAACACGCAGTATACTACCTGGGCCAACCGTGGTAGCGATGATAGCCACCTACCGAGTGAAGCGAACGGTGATCATGGTGTGAGTGACAGATCGGTAGGTGCAGAATTGAATAGCCAAGTGAAAAATAGTGTTATTGAGACAGAAATAAAAGTTGAGGAAAGTGATAGCCATTTCTTAGGTATACGAATACATAGTGTTGTGTTAGGGGAAGACCAAGACACTGGATATCATTGTGAAGAAGGAAATGTCGGTGTTAGCGATCGCAGCCTTGCTAGCTGGGGAAGTGCAATTACCTCTCCCCCACATAACGCCCCAACAACTTCGGCTTCTATCGCATATTCCTCAAGTTTGCCATGCCAACCCTCTTGCTCCGCGTCGTGCCCATCACACCAGCCTCTCACAAGAGCAGTGCCACCACCATTACCTGTGCCAGCAGCAGTTTCACGCCTTTCCTGCCACGACATTGATCCTGTACCATCAACCGCACAACTGGTCTCTTCACACTCGACCCTGTCAGCTTCACATACAAACCCGTCAGTCACATACACGATCCTGTCAACCAGACGACATTCTCCACGGGTCAAACATCCTTCTACAGCAAGTACGCAGCCTTTCCCATCGATCACAGACTCTTCCATTTTGGCCACAGCGTGTCAACAATCCTCGTTTCCTCCTCTTTACACCTCTGTGTCAAATGTGTTTTCATCAACCGTGCTTCCCTTATCTTCATCAATGCCCGACGGCTGCCTCGTTTCCTCTCTGCTTGGATCACAAACCCAGCATCCAAACTCCCCTCCCTCCCCACCTTCATCCCCGATATCTTCTCTTTCTACCCTTCCTTTCGGCTCTGGACACGAACAATCACATCTTGCGTGCTCAGTAAACTCGCGAATCCTAGCCCCATCCTCTCCATATTCCCCAAGGACTCTGCCTTCTTCCCCAGCTTCTCCTGCTTCTCTGCCCTCTCGTGTGGAGTCTCCCCCATCTCCCACGCCCTCATGTGGGTCCCCACCTCTGTCGCCTGATTTCTTGGGTTTGCCCCATGCCGAGATTCGACAATTGTCCCCGCATTTGTTTAGTGAAATTCATGAAAAAGATACAGGTACTTCTGCTTTAACATCTCAAGTTGGGGTCTCACTGAACTCTCAGGACAAGCAGTCAGATCAACGACTGACAAAAGTCTGTCAAGATGACAGATCATTGGAAAGTGAAGTAGAACGTACAAGAGAAAGTGAATCCGACCTTAAAAAATGCACGTTAGCAGTTGAGTACATCAAATCACAGATGGATGCTCAGGTAGAATTATCGGCACCTTTTCAAGTCAACCCATCAGAAGCCATTCAGGTTGAAAAACCGAAGGAGCCTCAAATGGAGACATTTCTCAATAAGGTAAAGACTCAGGTTGAATCATTTGAGGACACAAAGACTGTACCTTTCCTAGACTCTAAAGAAATTATGATTGACACTAAGGAACTTTCAGTGGAGTCAGCTGAAGCCTCAGCCGAGTATTGTGAGCGTGTTAGAAGCCAGACTGATGCTGAGAAGAGACCAATGAGGATAAAGTTCAGGTTAAGACATAAACTGGACATACCACTGCCTCTTGGGATAGAGAAAAAAGAGGGTAATAAAGACAATGGTATTCCAAAGATTGTTTTAACTTTGAAGGGGAATGGACCCAATAAAGAGTATTGTTGCTCAAATAAGTTAAGTGAGGGCCAGAGTTCTAGTGTAGACGTTGATAAAAAGCACAAATGGAAGAAAGATAAAAGGCAACGATTTAGGTGCAAGGGAAAGATTAAGAAGGGTCTTAAAGGAAATAAACACAAAAGACATATGGAATTATTTGGAGAATACAGCAATGATTCATGTGATATCGGTGAAAAGTGCAACGGCACTGCTGGGCGAAACGAACAACTTAATGAAACCGCAGTTAAAGGCCAAAAAGGTCTTCCTATTCCCGTGGCTTTTCCTACGCTGGGTGAGTCCCCTGAGCATAATGATGATTTGTCTTCCACTCCAGTTGAAAAGGAGTCCTGTGCTTTCAGTGGTAAAGTCGAAAAAGTATGTGAAAAAATGAAATGTAGTCCTGGTAGTGATTCATTGGATGACTCTTTCTCAGATTCTTTGCCAGATACAGAACCTAATCAGGTATCTGAAGATGAAATTCTCAAGGATGAAAACAATAAATCCCCGATGATGGAAGAGGAAGTTCAGAAGTATAAAGATAAAGTGGAGTCTGCACTCGTTGAAAATAGACTGCAGAATGAGTCATCACAACCCATTTTGTCTGAGGAGTTCGCTGTTGCTAACTCAACTCAGTCCGAAAAGACCTTGCAAGAAAGTAGTGTCACAATATCTGCCACTAACACCACGATAAGTAGCTCTCGACCAACAGTTCCAGAGAAGCTGACTAGCCAAAGGGAGCCTGAGCCCACTGAAAACACTCGAGGCTGTACCTTAAGGAGTCGACGAGACAGGCTTGTGAAGAACACTGAGTCAGATCGTGATTCAGATACATGTTTATGGGTTAGTTTTGGTGTTGATGGACCTGTGCCGCTTCCTGCCAGTGATGTGCCAAGCTTGGAACCAATTCTCAGTAGCAGTACAGATACAAGCAAAAGTGGTGACAGTGACCACGATACAGGTTCCTCACTATCAGCTGATGACTGTCAGGCAAGTGAAAAAAACAACCAAGTAACAACTGTCCGGCAACAAGGCGTAAGAGAGAGAATTTCTGAGGCTGTGTCTGAAATATACTCAGTTGATCGTCTTGTTGAGGAAAGGGCAGAACTCCTAGTGAAAGAATATAATGAAAGACAGAAGATATTATCGTCCGGTTATGCTAAGGTGCAGTCACTTGATAATGAGGTCAAGGACTGGACGTCTCTTAAGAAGGATGTAAAGGTCAAACGAGATCGAAGATCGTCATCATACAAGGCAAAGGAATCTAGTGATAAGGTCAGACTGTCATCCAAACTAACTTCTAAGTCATCATCCAGTGTGGAGGGAAGGAAACTGGACAAGTTTAATGATGCTAGTTTAGTCAAAGTCATCCCCCCTGAAAAGATAATCAGATTAAGTAACACTTACCTAGAATCCAGTGCCAAAAATTCACCTGATGGTGCCATTATTGATATAAATGATAGTTCATCATTAGATTGCTTAGATCTAAATGAAGTAGATAAACAGGAGGTTCAGAATAGTGGAAAGGTGTTCAAACCTCCAGCATCACAAACAACATCTATTATTGTCTCTGGGTCTGATAAGTATGGTAGGTTCCAGTTCCTTAATGCAGAAGAGGAAGTCAGTAATTCAGGTGATCCGATGGAAACCATAGAACCAACAGATACTCATGGAAACTTGGATACCGAGGAAGATGAAAACCAATATTATCGACCCAAGAAGCTACGAAGAATGAACGACCGAAGATTATCCATGGACCCTTCAAATGAGACAGATCCTTCGGTTGATATTCAGGACTGTAAGAAATCTTGGTCTGTCATGTCAGAGACAGAAAAGGATGAGTTACATGAGAAGAATCTCAGCATAGATGAGAACCAGTTATGTACCAAGACTGTCTTGACCCCTGAAGCAATCACTCCTGTCCCCTCAGAGGAACTTGCATCAGAGCATTCTGGGGGAAGGTCCTGTTATTCCAAAGTCGAGTATGAGACTTGTGAAGTAAGGATGGCCTCGTGTGAGAAAATGTCTGAAGATCCCTCTCAGAAAGACAACCAGTTAGAATCTTGTGCATCCTCCTCAGAAGATTCAGAAAGTGAAGAGCAGAAAATACGAAAGTCACGCCCACGAGCATTGTGCAGAAAGGATTCAAAAGTATGGTCACAGGACGACCTTACTGACGGGTCTTCTATCCTGACCGCTAACGGGAGGAAGGTAGAATCTTTAGATAAACAAGACAGCATGCTAATAAAAGATGACATTTTGTCTGCCAAGGAAGATCCTCAACAAGACGCACCAAACAAAGACGAAAAGGAAAAGAAGAAACGATTTAGGAAGAATAGGAAGAAAGATGGGCTAGGTAAGTCATCCTCCCTTTACCTTCACCTTATACTGGCACAGTCTTTGAAATTATGTGAAATGCTAAGTATTAATGATAACGGTAAATGTTAGTCATGTATGCCACCATGCTTGTGTACTGTCTGTTATCCTGAGAACTTCCTGACAATCTCTTTGACCATCCTGTCGTCCTTTGCCGTAATTCGTTAATTTTGCAGTCGAACATTAACATGATTCATTGACTGGTAGAACTGCGTTGTTAAATTGCAATTTGGTTCCTTTAGAAAGTTCCCCCTTCTTTTTCATCTCGAGTGGCCGTTCACAGCCAGCCAACTAGTGGTGCTTTTACCCTGACTAGTCAGCTGAAAAATTTTATTGAAGATTTTAAGTACCTAAGTGACTTGGTGGAACACAATCTTCCATTGTTAAGTTTCAAGTGATTTAGTTTTTCCTTCATTCGTGAAATCACATTATTTCAGACTTGGACAGCAATTTACATAAAGTATACATATAAATAGCTTTTTATAATTCTTTTTCCTCTGTTTATTTGCCTTAGAATATTGTAGAAACAAGAAAAATATACTTTTGTGAGGCAGTTAGTTTTTCCAGAAGCAACTTGCTTTGCTATGCTTATCCTTTTACCAAAGTTTTTCACATAAGTAGATAAATTCATCTGTAGATAGGCCAAGATAAAGTGATACCATCTTTTCTCACAACACCGTCTCCACGAAGTGAACCAGGTGCTTCAGATTGTTTCATACTTATCCCGTTAAATACAGATTCATTGAAGTTATGTATTACAAAACATTACAGTTGTTTGCTGATGGATAATTGAATTGCTAGTATCAATTTTTTTGTTTGTATTCGTAGTACTGAATTTCCCACGACCAGTTTTCCCGATAGCACTAAATTCGTTCCAGCCCAAGTGACACCTATCTTACCCCCCAGGAGGTGAGGTCGCAGTACTTGAACAGTATTCATTAACCTTTGGTCAGTGATCTATGTTCCAACAGGATAGATGGGGGTTCATACCGAATCTTCCTTACATTTTCCTTTACCTCTGTAATGGGACATTATTTTTTTTTTTTAAATAGCGTTCATCCACCTCACCATCAGGAAAGAAACTGATAATCTAATCCTTACGACAGGAAGGGAACGGTTGATGTGTTCCCATCATCAGAAAGGGAATGGTTGATGTGTTCCCATTGTCAGGAAGGGAATGGTTGATGTATTCCCA
>JAUTXX010262755.1:0-14250 GCA_032273605.1 Panulirus laevicauda | reverse complement strand
TCACTTCCTCCAAAACTCAAGAATAATTTTTCGCTGTCTCTTCTTTACCCGTTTCATTAACCTCTTTATACTTCAATGAAGGCCCAGCCTTGATATGGACTTTTGTCTAATACTGAAGCATCCAACATAAAAGAATAATTACTTTTATTTGCATTCATTGATCTGGAATTGAAAGATTTTACTAAACCACTGTATCATACTTTTACAATAACAGTGGATAACCCAATACTGTACTGCTTTTTTCATACTTGTTTGCCATTCCCCTCAATTGTGAAGTAGCAACAGGAACATACAATGACATGGCCTCATTTGCTCACATCCACTCTAGCTCTCATGTGTAATGCATCAAAACCTAGGCCCCTACCCACAATAATAATTTTCAATACACTAACGAAGTCTCCCAAAAGCCCCTATTGTGTGACTGGGAGAAACACGGGACAATGAAGGCACTAGGCAGCAAATGGATGTATCAGATGTCTCAATTCATTCATCCATGAAAGAAACAAGAATGAATACAATCAAATGAAAACTGTAAGCATGTGCCTTGTATCATACCTTCATTTGAACAAATTTTTCTTTGTAATTCTTATCTGCATCTTGAATCTCTTTTCTTCTAATTTCACCCTCAAGAAGTCGAATCGTCTTCTGAACTTCCTCCAGTCTTCCTTCTAGTGTTGCTCTCTGGTGTAAAATATAAAAAAGTTAAAGTACATGAAAATAAAAGAATCACAAAATACAGAAAATCTAATAAAAATATCATTCAACGAGGACAACAGCAGAACATTTTTCAGTATCATATGCCTTACACAACAAAGCAGGTTTCCTGTGTTCGAGACAAATAATCATGCTCAGTAAGTTAAGAATCATAATGTTAAAACACATAACTGATGCAATAGGTGATATGTCTAAATTTAAATGCTGGGTAGAGTAATAAATAAATCAGTTTATTATAGGTTACAACTATCAATTTTTTTTTCATATACTAACTGACATGCCAGAGGCAAAACATGCCCCAGTCAAGGCCATCACCGGTGAAAAGAAAAACGTAAGAAAAAACGAACAAAGAAGTCAATCAGCTCCACAGGTTCATGTAGCCCCTGACACTTAAAGGTAGGATTTTTACAAGAAGAGGGAAGATGAAAGAAGGGTGAGAATTCCACAGCTTCACTGTTCAAAGAAAGAAGGTATTATCAAAGTGGTCAATCCTCGTGAGGACAGTCTCTGCACAGAAAAATAGTAAAGCAGCATCCATATATGTGCGAAGCCTTGGCAGCACGGACACACACAGATAGCTTATGAGAGCGATGGACAAAATAATGCCTTTAGAATAGGGAGAGGCAGCAACACTGTAGCAAACAGAAACAGATGGTTGCAGAGAGGTGATGCATGGACAATTAATCTGATGGAGAACTTCTGATTCCACTCATTAAAATAGGAAGGTCGACAAAGAACTACCTCATACTCCATACTTGGGCAAATAAAGCCCATGTATATGTGATACAGCTTCTCACAAGAAAAATGTATGGCACTTACCTATGTCACCCAAATTTTTGGGAAGCACATATTGTGATGCTGACTGTGTAGGATTTCAAAACAATGGAGGATGTGATTACCCCCAACACATTTATGCTATCACAAGGTTAAACTGCAGTGTTTTGAAATTGAACAGTTGGAAATGAGTGACACTATGAAAGAGATATAATGAAAAATTGTGTGTTGGTACCACTGAATCTAGCCAGATTACTGCTTGCTCATTCTGAGATGCTGCACAGGTACAAACTGAGAAGTGAGATATGTTCAGCATGAGAAAGAGAATGAGTATTAAAATGAGGAGTAGAAGAAAGACAGGAAATGAGGTGTGTAAAGTGGAATCATCTCCAGAAGAATGAAAAGTGTCAGAAGCTGATGATAGATTTATGGTGAGAAGAAGGAGAGTTAGCAATAGAACAGAAATGCAAGGGGGCAGCACTAATGATAGTTTAAGAGGGAGAAGTAGCTCCATCGACAACTACTTGCAGTAGATTGGCCATAGAAGATGCTATACATTAGAGATCAGAGAGAAGCTGAAAAAAAAAGGTAGGAAAGTTTGCTGAGCAAAGATTTGTGCCACATCCTGTCAAATACTTTGGATATGTCAAGGGATATGATAAGAGTTTCAAGAAAATCCTCAAAAGAGGCGGAACTGAGGCAAGCTACAGAACGCGTGATTTTCATACTGCAAAAGCCATTTTGGTGATCAAAAAGAAATGTAATCTTATTGTTTGAAAAAAAGAGTTAAGGACCATTTCAAAGACTCTGGAGATAGCACAAATGGAAGCAATATGCTAACAAATGGAAAGGTTAGAATAGTTTTCTCTTTTACAGATAGGCTGCACCATGGTATATATCCAAAAGGATGCCTGGGTTTTTTGACAGATAATATTCAAATGGAGGCCTTGAAAAGTAGAAAAATGTGGTAAATGTCTGGCTAATATCCATTCACCAAATCTTAACAATCATCTACAAAAGCACTTAAAACATTAGTTACACAATGCCTTGACCCTTAACCCCTTCTTCCACACATTTATTAGCTGTAGAAATTTGTATACAGTGTTTATGGTACAAGTCTGGTCAATATCTCACTATTTAGTCAGATGTCATGAACACAGTCATTTAGTAGTATTTTAATGAACAACTTTGAATTCTAATGGCCCTAAATCAGGTATTATCACCTTGTAGGTAGTATCTGTGGTATAAATTTGTTCTACACCCAAATATCTAAGCATGATAATGTCATGTACACAAACATTCACTGCTAGTTTAAAAAAAAAGACCTTGTGATTCTGTCCTTTGACCCACCAACCATATAAATTTCATCATGTGAGAGCTTTATATGCAGCATCTGGGGTAAAGTTTGGTTCATATGCAGTCATCAAGTCATGAGATATCATTTCCAAAAACATTTAGGAACAGTTCAGTTTCCAAGCCGTTATGGCCTCAACCCCTGAATCCCAACAATGAAAATTTCATCAGTTTTAACACCATGAATGAAAGTGTGATCCATATACTAACACAGCAGCATGACATATCAAATATATAAACCTTAACAGCATTTTAGTACATAAGACCTAGTGATCTTTTCCTTGAAACTTACTCAGGTGTAGAATATTCCATGCAGCATCTCTGATACAGGTCTGATCTAAGAGAATTTAGTCACAAACACTTCACCCCTAAGACTTTAGAAGATATGTGTGCAATTGCTGTGTTACAAGTTTGGTTCATATCTAATCACCTATTCATGTTACATCATGCACACAAGACTGAAAAGGACAGTGATATGCCTGAATACACACATCCATGTACTTCAGAATAGGGGACAAAATCTTAGCATCAATATATCCCAAAAAGGTAAGAATTTCAAATACCAACAACAACAGACATTACAAAAAGCATGCTCAAGTGTCCATTACAATCATATTTGAGATCATACATACTAATTCTCATTTTTCAGAAAAATCTACACATAAAAAAAGACTGTTTACAATCAATCTAATCTCCCCTGGCATCTCTGCCAGTTTTCCAAGCTCACTCACCTTCCTCTTCTTCACGCATATGTCATTCCCTATTTTCTCAAACCCACCACAATCTTTCACATTTGCCTCCACCAACAGCTGACCAAACATGCCAGCCACCATCCGGCTCAGTATGTTCACATCCTACAACTTCACCTATGCATTCCTCCCAGTTAGCATATAATCCCTTGACTCCCAGGGATCCCCAACATCACTCACCCACGTATACTCATCAATGTATCTTTTCTTGAGTAATGTATTCCTAACCATTATTCCATCTTCACTAAACACCTCTACAAGCTCTTTCACAATTTTTATTTACACTAAGGACCTTATGCCCCATCATCATACTTCTATTTGCCACATCAACCAACCTTTCACTCATATCCCCTAAAGCAAAGATTTGATCCCATGCATTAAGACTGCCAAAGCATCCACTCAACTCTTCCCAAAATGCATTCCTTTCTTCATAACTCTCACTACCCAGAGCAAATGTATGAACAATAGCCCACCTCTTATAGTCTACTTTCAATCTAATCCAAATACATTCTTTTCTGCTAGGCTGGGGCAACAAAAGGAAACTTTCTGCAAAGTAAAATAGCATAAAAATGTGAAAAGTAACCATAGATGAAATTACTAATTAATGATACTAACGAAATGCTAATATGGCTCCTCTCCTCTGACAGTCATTAACAGCATACTGAATCCTGTAATGATATGAGCAAAAAAGTTAATTATAATACTTACATTGTTCTGCATCCTACTATACTTTTGATGCAGTTCATCCTTTTCTTCAATGAGGGATTCATACCTGAAGCCCCGAATACGTTCCTCATATTTTGCAATGCTTTGCATTAACTGTTTCGCTTCAACTTCTTTGTCACGTATCTTCTTCTCATCCTCAAGACTACGTTTTCTTTCCTTAAGAAAAAATACATCATAAAGGCAATAACTTTGTGTACCTATATACTGTCTATCCCATACTTATCACCTATGCAAGTTACGACCATCTGTGCAATATTACTGTCAATATTACTACTACTGTTATTATTAGTAGTAAGAGAAGTATTCTTTCATACTTGTCCACCATCTCCTGGCTGCTTCGTATCCCCTGGTTCCATCCACTGACAGTATTTTAACCCTTGTATATCACATCACTCAAATTCAATTTATCCCATGCATATCATTATCATTACTGTATTTTTTCCTCTTTATACATATTCGCCATTTCCCACACTAGCGAGGTAGTGCCAAGAACAGATGACCAAGTCTTAGAGGGAAAAGTCCTCACTTGACCCACCCCCGCTCTCTGTTTCATCTTTAGGAACAGTAAAACAGGAGGGAAGGATTATCATTATAACTATTATTATCATTACTGCTATTATCATCATTAGCATCAATACTTTTCTCTTACATGTTTGAAATTTCCCGTATGTGGAGTAGCTCAAGTCCACATTCTAACGGATATGTATCATGCTTAAAATTGCAGCCCACTATTCACAACCAGGCCCTAAAGACCTTTCTACAGCTTCCTTTTGCTACTTCATTAGCCCTGGTGCAGCCAACTGATGACAAGCCATCCCTATAAACTACATTGTTACAATTCACTCTTTCCCTTGCAGGAAATCATATCCTCCTTCATGTTCAGACCCTGAGTCTTCAGAGCACATTTCATTCCTTACTTCCAACCCTTCTTGGTTCTCCTGTTTTCTTTCTTCCTTCTACTTTTGACACCCTTAGTAATATTTCCTTACTCATCCTCTCCATATGATCAAACCAATTCATCACATAACTCTTCAGCTCTCTCATACACACTCCTCTTTTCATCATACCTCTCTCATACCCTACCATTTCTTATTTGATAAAGCCTCCTCACACCACACACCATCCTGAAACATTTCATCTCAAACTCATTCACCCTATCCATTACATTTCTGTCTTTAGTCCATGCCTCACATCCACACAGCATCAACAGAACTACTATACTTTTAAACATATCCATCTTTGCCCTTATAAACAGCAACATCTGTTTCTACACATTTCTCAGAGTGCCTAAGACCTTTGCCCACTCATCCACTCTAGAGCTCACTTCAGCTCCCATGGTTCCATTCACTACCATATCCACTACCAAGTATTTAAAACACTCCACTTCTTCCAAGTTCTATCCATTCACACAGAAACTACAAGTAATCTGTCTTTATTCATTGCTAAACCTAAAAACCTTGCTTTTAATTCACACTTACTCTCAAATTTCTCCTTTCACACACTCTTTCTAACTACAAAACCAGCAAGCATCAGCCACCACTGCTGTGCATCAGTATACAACAACTGACTCATCTCCACGGCTCCAACCCTAGCAGACTGCATATCTATTCCTCTCCCCAAGACCCTTGCATTCACCTACCTCATTACCCAATCCATAAGCAGATTAAACAGCTATGGTGATATTACACACCCCTGCTGCAGACCCACCTTCATCTGGAACCACTCATCCTACTCTCTACCAACTGACTTCCCAAGCACTAGAAGCCCATAAAAGGAGCCATTACATTTCCTGGATGGGTCAAGGTATATATTCATTAATCCTAACTAAAAATGAATACTTGAAGTACTAACTCTGTGATTTGTTATTTCTTTCTGCAGGCTGCGGTTCTTTTCTTCAAGAGACTTCTTGTGTGTCTCTAATGAAGCAACATTTTCCTGCAGAGATGTGACTCTCTCACGACTCTGCCTTAAACGGTTTTCTTCACCATCTGACACATAAGTAACTATGCTCTTGTGTAGATCATTCAGGGATTTATGTTTTTCACGAATCACATTCACCTGTAGGAAAAGAGACTTCAACAAAACAGCAATCAAACTTTCATTTTAAAGCTTACGTATAAAGGAAACTATGCCCCTGTGTAGGTCATTTAGGGATATTCGTAACGAAAAAAATCAATCCAAAGCATATGTCTAAGACAGCTTCCCACCTCAGACAACACACTGCGGATGTAAAACACTTCCAACATTATATCTATTTGCTTTTCTACCAGTTCACTTGTTTCCCATCACTGTAAAGTCACACTAGGAAAATATGACTGATCCCACAAGTAACAAGTAACAATCCTCTCTTAGCACCTTCCTCTGCCCCTAATCAAGAAAAGTATTATCATATGAGAGAATGATCCTCCTGCCCCGTTAATTGCTTCTTTGAAACAAAGTTAGATTATGGGTAGTTTTCCTTCTCCCTAATCCCAGGGGATAAGATTTAATCATATAAGAAGAACAATTACTCTATATAGCATAAACTTCCCCAAGATGAAAATCAATGTTCTACCTATCAATCTCATATCATTACTCCATTCACAAATTCATAGGGTGGATCAGGTGCTTACAGCCTCTGTAACAAAAAATCACACATATCCTCGACCTATGCCTAATGTGTTATTGTGAAAACATAATTTCCACCCTTCCAAATGTGATTTATACTTTTTCACTTACACTACACTAATTTGTCAATTAAGACAAGTCTCCATTCACACCACTTCCACATGTAAAATGTCATTATATCTGATCCCTAATCACTCTTCTTACATTTGAAATATCCCTAGCCCTAACCAGTTTTCTCACTTTATCTTACTTCTATTTCCTTAATCTATATAATCTTTGGTATCACAACCATACGTTATCATTGGGATAAGTCCTTATTGCAAGCTTCTTGAACACTACACTATGCTATTTCCATTCTTGAGGGCTTTCACTGCATCCTCAATACTTCTGTTAAAGACTGCACTTCCAACTTCATCTTTCCCAAATCATCCTTACTAAATGAAAATTACTCAGGAGTAATACCTTCAATCATTATACCTTAGCATATTCAACTACTGATGCCCTAGAATTCAATGTTATCTAATTTAGAGTCACTACAGACAAGTCCTGAACAGGAAACAAATTCAAATTCTCTGGTCATTGGAGGTCAAAGGAAAAACATAAGTAATGAAAATCAGAGGTACAAATCAACACAACTACAGAGCAATGATGCACACAAATATGTGATGTGGATTAGTTAGGGATGGAGCATTGGGTGGCTGCAGTTCCACATCTATGATTTCATGGGCCCTTGTGGGTTAAAGTATGGATTCAAATCTCCAGGAACATGGATTAGCCAGTATCATATATCATGGTGCCTCCTAAGTGTGTAATCCATTAGTTTGGGGTTTCAATTATGTATTCAACCTCTGTGGAGGTGGTGTTTTCAGTAATGCTCATAAGGATATATCCACAGCTGAAGTAAAACATTTTAAACAAGAGAGATGGCAGTGCTTCAATAAGTTTGTAGCACTTTTGATAAAAGTAAACTGGGTAAAGACTCCTTAGGTAGTTATTCTACCCTTAATCTTTAAAATCAACCTTCAGACTGCAGCCCACATCAATTGATGTGCTCTTATAAAACAGTCCACATCAAATGACGTGTTAACTTTTCCTGCCACTGTTTAAATATCCAATTGATTTAGCATACCACCAGTAGCCTCCAGAAGTCTTTTCCATCACCAGGAAGGTGTGGACAAAGACTGTTCTTTCCTTAGTACCCATAAAACCACAATTATGTGTGTGAGGCTGTTGACCTGTAGGTCAAGAGTATGGAAACCCCACAGGGTGTATGAAGATTGTTGGATTACCTAACTTACTAGGAGGAACACACCAAATACATCAGTTTTTCTGGGACATGAAGAAGAATAACAAGAAAAATGTGAAATGTTGCTTGGTAATTTTTGTGGAATATACATAACATAGCTGAAATCAGGATGTATAAATGCAATAAAGATGAAGTTATTTTGTTATTCAAATATAAACAGTAAGAGCAGTAATATCTAGTTCTCAATAATCTGAAATTATAAAATGAAAATGTTGGAAGTTCATACCTTAGTGTTTTGAGCTTCTATCCATGACTCCTTTTCTTGAGTAATTTTGGTTTTCTTACTAGTTTCATCTATAATCTGAAACTTGTATGGTGCTACCTCTGCCTGTGCTTGATCACGCTCTTCTTCAAGATGACTGCGATCTTGTTCTAATTTTACAATCTCCTCCTTTAATTTCTCTGTTTCCTGAAGTTTTGTTTTCAGCTGTAAAATGAAAAACATTTAAATCTCGAGTTGATAAACCGATTCAAACACTGATACAGATTTTTTTAAATTATCAACACAAGACTTGAAAAAGCAGTTAACATAAGTGCTGTTGAGAGTTTAATAACTTAAAAAGACAATCAACTCACATTTAATTCTTGTTGAGAAAGCCTTAACTTTCTATCTTTAAGGCCTTGGAGTCGATCCTTATGTTCTTGCAACTGCTCTTGAAGCTCTTCTACTTTGTTCTGAGACTTTCGCAAGTCGTCTTCCAACTCATTTTGCCGAACTATTGCCTCGTCCATGCTCATTCCAATATCTGTTAAGAGAAAACAGCTTTAAAAGATGAAGACAGTAAAATTTTATCATCATAATAAAGATCAATATCAAACAAAATGGCAATGTAATGAAAGTACAATCTATCCACCTATCTATATATTTGATGCAAGTTCTTTCCATCAACTCCCTCAGTGGGGTGGTCATGGCAAAAAGTCTCCATAACTGGTGAACTCCAGTGCTGCTTGTTAGCCTTTAGAGCTTCTTCCTAAACAGGCCACTGACAGAGAGCAACTTTGGTGCAGTATAAGGCACTTATCAATAAAAACAATATTCCATACAATAATAAAATGCATGTTACAAGTAATTACTAATACTTGATTGTGAACTTGATATAATCAAATGTTTGATGCACCAAAAAAAATCAAAACATTATGTTCTTAAAGAACTAAAGATATGTTTGCAGATGTATGAAAAATTTCAAAAATACATCCTTCACTTACCTTTGTTTTACTGAGGTAGAGTGTTAAAATCTAAGAAAACTACACCAAACACACTAAATGTCACTCTATCATCAAGCACATTCAACAATCCCTCAAAGTAATCACTTCATCTCATCACTCTTTGCTACCTCTTCCCCATCTGCCTTCTTCACCAATATTCAAATTTGTTCTCTTGTTTTTCTCACATTATAAACTTCCTTACAATTTCTTAACCCCCTTGAAGTATGCTGATACTTGCTCAACTTTACTTTCATTTAATCTCTTGACCTCCTGTTGCTTTCTTTTGTAAATCTCCCAATCATTCACATCCTTTCCCTTTAACTACTGCCTCTTTTCTCTTCACTAGCAAGTTTACTTTTTCATTCCACCGGTCACTACCCTGCCTCACCTACCCACCACCCACCTTCTGCATGTCACACTTTTCTCCCACTGATTCCCTAAATACCTCCTATTCCTCACTCATTTCCCTAGATTCATTTATTCTCACCTTGTGCCATTCTACACTTTATCTCTCCTGGTATTTCCTCACACAAGGACTCTTTTCCAAGCTCACTTACTTTACCACCCCTTTCTCACCTACATGGTCTCCTCTTTGCCATAAACTTCTAAAAATCTTCTCCCTTGCCTCGACCACATAATGATCAAACATCCCACCAGCTGCCCTTCCTAGCATATTCACATCCAGAAATCTCTCTTTTGCAAATTTTTCAACAAGTACATACATATCTTAACAATGCCCACTTACCCTCTTTCCTACTCACCCATCAAAATTATGAATGTTCTTTTTAAACCAGGTATCCCCAATCACCTGTCCTTTTTCAGCATAGAACTTCACAAACTGTTCATCATCTCTCTTCCTCTTACTAAACACACCATGCCCTCCAATTATACCCTCAACTGCCACGCTACATGATCTCTCATATGAAAACTGATGATGCACTCGCTCAACTGCTCCCAAAACAATGTCTTTCTTCATCATTCTTCTCATGAAAAAGTGCATAAACACTAATAATCACCCACCTCTCTTAATCCAATTTCATTTTTACCCACATCAATATGATGCTCATTTCCTCATACTCTCTCAAACATTCCTAACACTCCTTCCTAGGCAAAAGCGCTTCCCCTTCCTCAGCTCTTAACCTCATACTAACCCCTGACTTTACCTCTGAGACATTCCCAAACCATTCTCTTCCTTTAATACTGAGCTTTGTTTCACTCAGAGATGAACAGCCATGTTCCTTTCCTCAAACATACAACCTTTCTCTCCTTTCTTACCTTGGTTACAGCCCAAAACATTCACACTCCAACCATAGCCTTTGAGGAAGATGAGCACTCCGTGCTTGGCTCCTTCTTCTGCTTCCACTTGCAGAATTTGAAATTCAAGAAGAGAAGGGTTTCCAGCCCTCAGCTGCCCCTCTTAGTTACTTTCTAAAACACACAGGAATACTTGAGAAATATTCTTTCTACCCTATCCCAGGAGATTATCATTATTTCTTTTCACACTTGACTGTCTTTTCCTGCATTCACAAGGTAGTGCCAGGAACAAATGAACAAAGGCCAAATTTGCTCATATCAAATACTATTATCATTATTACTATTACTAACATTTCATAACCTCAAGGGAACCATGCCAGGGGTTCCTGAAGCTTCAAAGCTGAATTACAGTCAGTTGCAGGGAAACAACAGTGACTTTTCACTTGTGTCACCAAAAGTAGGTGAAGTTTGATGACACCAAAAAAGACGAAAGTGTAAAAAGTATGGTCATGAGAGAAATAAAACATGCTAAATAAAATATTATAAGTTGAGCAAGAAAAGAAATGCATCTGTTGAAAGCGAATGACACTTATTAAAACATCACCAAAAAAAGACACGAGGAACAAAGCAATAAACTGTCCACAAACAACTTATCTTACAACAAAAGCTAATCTGAGAATCATTAAATGAAAATGGAGGCATATGAGAGATTTGGTATGACAAGGAATACAGTGAATGAATTATCCAATAGTAAAGTGGGTGAAACATAATACTTTGAGGTGGTTTGGGCATGTGGAAAGAATGTAAGACAAAGAGTTTACAAGGAGAGTGTACAATAAAATGATTAAAGGAGTTGGTGTGAGAAAAAGACCACCTGTGATGTGGCAAAACAGAACAGAGGGAGGAAAATGGTAGAAGAATGTGTGGGATGATGTACATGAGGGAAGCATGTACGGAAAGAGATAAGTGGAGACTTTTGCTATAACAAACCCACTGATGGGAGTTCCCAGAGGAAATGGGCATCAGTGATAAAATAGAAGAAAACTATTAAATGAAAATTTTTACTTGTAAAAGAATGTATGCTTAAGAAGGTTCACACCTGAGCTTCCTAAAGTTGATTGAAGGTCATCGATATGGTCCTTGAGTTGCTTGATTTTCTTCAAGTGATTGTCTATGGTAATGACATCACCCTGAATCAATCTTGCAGTCTCCTCATCAGCTTGAGTAATCTCCATCATCTCAGTCTTTCCTTCTAAATCCGCATTAACCTTCTCCAATTCCTTAGTTTCACTGTCCATTTGGTTTCTGTAAAGGTACAACATTCATATCTTAGCTTTCTCTGAAACCTAAACAAGTGGCTTCTCATAAACAAGAAATTCACTCCCTGGATTGATTATGACTAACGTGATGAACAGCCACCTACTTTCAAAATGATTCCGAAACATACAGTTCCAATACATACAAAGTGAACTCACTGAATTCTATCAAGCTCAACACGCGCTTGATTGGCTTGCTCTCGTTGGGGCTTAAGTTGTACCATCTGGTCATAGATTTTTTCCTGCTCATCAAGTTTCTCCTTCACAAGTTTTAATTTTCCTGGAACACTGCTTACCTTAGTCTCCAACTGTGAAAGAAATAAAAATACATGGACTACTTTCAGCACTTCAGCAAAAATTATGGTAACTGTTGACGATAAAGGTATTCACAATGGCAAACACATTGGGAAAAATACAAACTATGTCCAATGTTCAAAATGTGTTAAATCCATACTATACCCTACACATACCTGAACTTAGATCTGTGGCCTTTTCAGTACCTTCAAAGATTATACTAAAATCAAGTTTTGCAACTCTTCACCTCTCTATCAAGCTGTTTGCAGGTACAGTCAACAGGCCCATATACCACTACAACTTTAAACAATGTAGCAAACTTTTGTAGATTTTCATCTAATGAATTCTTGAATTTTTCCAGTCTGATTTATATTTCTTATATTTGTAGGCAAAATGAAAAATAAGAGGATCCTATATCTTAACACTATTTTCCCTTACTGTACTTCCTGTATCACTTTTACTAGCGTTATCTTGCAGTCTACTACATCTGTCATTTCTGAAAAGTCATAAACTAAATGTAGAATAGAGACTGGGCCTTCCAGATGATGTGAAGACACACACATGGATTTCCACCAATAAAATGAAAAAACCAACCTCTTCTATCAGCTGATTAACTTCATCTTTGGTTGAAAAGTCTCTGTGACATAAGGGACAGCAGTCTCGTTGCCTTAATTTCTCTGTAAAGCGGTTCAAAACTGTAATGGAGCTTGACAAGTCCCCTCGTTCACGCTGAAATGTAATAAATAATAATCAAACCATCTAAACTATAAACAAATGTATAAGAGCACTTAATAAACAAATCAATGAGGAGTATATCTTCTTATAGTGGCCAACATGGAAGAGGCAATGCAAGCTCCAGTCATAGCCATCTCAAATGAAAGATAAGAAAATGTGTATGAAAGAAAGAGAAAGGAAGGATTAATATGAGCTCCCTCAGTGTTGGCAGACCAAACTCAAAAATGAAATAAATTATAAGGAAAACAGTTAATAAAAAGACATTTCTAAAGATTTGCTGTGTGAGGGAAAAAACTATCATAACAGTCAATCCTCATGTGATTGGTTCCTACAGATAAGATATGAAAAACATCTACAAGATGCATGTTACAGGTCCAAATCTTTGAGGTTTGGGAACTGCACAGAAAACAGTGACAGCTTTTAGAAACTCGAGCCATTTTGCAACGAATCTTAAATGCAAAGGCATTACAATTTTGGATGTATCTAGACTATAGGTGCATGGACTTTACATCTCTCTAAAACAGTTTGGACATACAGAGAGAATGAGTGAGCAGAGGTCAATAAAGAGGACATATTTGGAAGAAGTGGAGGAGACAAACTGAAGGGGAAGTCAAACTAGAGTTGGACAAATGGAATAAAAAAGATTTCGAGTGCTCAGTGCCTGAACATGCTGAAAAGTGAAAGATTTGCAAAGGATACAGTGACTGGAATGATGTGGTATACAAAGGATGACATGCAGTCAATGAACTGCACCAGGGCAAACGAAGTAGCCAGGGAAAACCATGGAAAGGTATGTGGGGGTTGGTTGAAGAAACAGAGCTGTAATTTTGATGCATTACACATGAAAGCCAGAGAATGAATGTCAGCAAATGAGGCCTTTCTGTATCTGTTCCTGGCTAAAAAGGGAAATGGCAAATAAGTATGAATAGAAAGAAAAGAATATTTTATTTGTATATTCAATGACCCTTTGGCAGCATAGTTTCATCCAGGAACTCCAAATTGAGTGTAAAACAAAAGAATTAAAATTATTTTCACTCATGAAATGGTAGACTTGCATTCAAAAGTAACAGAAAATACAAAGATCATATTGCAGAAGAACCCTCACAATTCAGACCAACAGGGACTTGGGCCTTCCTGAGCTTTGGAATTTTCCAATTGTGGAATAAACAACAGGACAATGCACTATCACACATGCATGGAACTCTATGGTGTAGCA